>VTPC01007576.1:0-30236 GCA_011009095.1 Ignelater luminosus
AGATTTCTATATTTTTTTCTTTCTGTATTCTTAAGTGTAATGATCTATGTTGGTATGAGTTGCCTTAGTAGTGTAGCTATCGTAATTCTGGCATGTTCCAAAGCGGAACTTCTTTTTTTTTCTAACAGCTGAAGGAACGTCTGAGCATACCCAACATCTCCATTACTTCAGGATATTTTTTATGAAAAGGCCTAAGACCAGTTTCATTTTTGTTCATTTTATACACTGTACTTATTTTGTGTGAGACGGAAAAATTGGTACCATGGACAGTTCCCTGTACCTTGATGAGGTAGTGAACAAAGAACATATTTACATACCTTATGCAAAATGAATTTACAACACCAAAGCAGAATTTTGTATAACTAGACGGTACATGTAGTACTTTCTGAAGTTTCTCTGTATTTTGCGTCTACAGCTTTCAGTTGTAGTCCCTCCTATAGGGTTTTGTAAACTCAAGTTGTAGCTACTGATGTATGATATGATCAGCACTGAAGACCATTAGAGTGCTTTACTTACGAAGCAAGTGGTTCTTAATCAGCCCTCCTTTCTTGTTCGTAACTGTTACAACAGGAAACTCTGCTACTACAGCAACCTGGGTCTCTATATGTCGTTGAAAGTGAAAGAAGATTCGCTCTGTTCCTAGTTACTCTTCTTCGAAGGTTTACTGACCTTACTTGCAGTATCCAAGATCTCAATCTTTTTGGGATCAGCTTGGACATTTTCTCTCCAGGTCTTGGAAAACTATTCCAAAGCGTTTAGAAATGGTAAACGTCTAAAAGTCCATCAAATACTAATGAAAACAGGTTTTTGAATTGAAACACTACTCCAATTTATATTTTAAGTGACATAGATGAAGATTAGTTTTAGTTGTGTTCATCTTATCCAACGTGTTCGATTTTGGGTAAGAAAGGAAAGCTTGGACAATTACTTTCATGAGGTAACTAAAGTAAAATTTTATACAAACAGACGGTGTAACACTTTTTGAAGTTTTTCTGTAGATCTGCAATTATTTGTTTGGAAAAGTTTTCTGCGTCTTGTAGCTTTCAGTCCTTTCTATACGGTATAGTTGTTGAACACAAGTCGTAATCACTAATTGTCGGTGGAATCAGTACTGAAGATTACTACAGCGCCTGACTTACTAAGAAAGTGGTTCTTAATATCTTGTTTATTCAAATTGTTACGCCAGGAAATCCTTCGGTTATTGCAGTATCTTCATTTTTGGTTTCTGAGTCGTTGAGGGTCCAAGTAGACTCATTATATCCCTCGTTTATCTTCTTTGAAGATCTACTGACAGGAGTATACATTCTGAACGGTTTAGCTTTTACTCCTTGCTAAACCTAAATGTGTAAGACAAATATTCTTGAACCGTCCATGCCGTCCATCTTATTAGTGCTAGACCAGTACGGAACAATGTTTCTGCTTAGGTATTTGCAGACAAAACTTCAATTGTGTTGAGGTTCTTTGTGTTATTTCGGTCAGTAGTGTAAAAACTAACAGTTTTGCGTCAGGTCCTTTCCTTTTAAGTTTTGTATTGAGATCTATTGATTACAATAAATACTGAAAATGTTCTTGTAAGACGATTTCATATTGTATTGGAACTAGCAGCCACTAATTCTCTACTTGGTAACGTACTTTCTTAGTCTTCAGGATTTAGGCTGTTACTCAGATTGTCGCTATCTGATCTAGATAAAGATGATGCTTAAGATGCAAAACTGGAATCTAGAGTATAGAAATTGGACATTCTTTATGGAAGTTACACAATGAAACAGTAAATAAAATAATTAAAGAGAAAGGCAACAAAAAACTTTGCACAACAACGCCTTCTGTGGCGGTTCTGACTATAGTAGGATATAAAATACAATATAGAAAAAGTCAAGAATACATCATTAGAAAAGCTCAATTAAAATCTTAAATATCGAAAACACCGCAATTATTCGTTCTTTACCAACAAATTAGTTGCAACACTGTTTTTACTTGGGTTTCTCGGTCACTATTGTAATCACAATGCGAGAATCAAATGTTAATGTGAATATTACCTAATGACCAAAAATACAACAAGATTATGTTACGAAAGTATTGATAACGTTCGAGATTGAAACAAAAATTATATACTCAAGGTTTTGCTCGCTTTCTCAAAGAGTTTCTTCAAGAAACTAATAAACAGTAAAAGATGTATTAGCTGGAAAAGGCAATGTAATTTATCGGGGTGCAGCCACAAACTTGTTGGATCGAGTTAATCAGAGCATTGCATTGCATTTCTATATTTAGATTCACATTGCCTTCTCTAAGTAACAGAGCTTTGGGTTGACGTGAAAACTACGCTAACACGGAAATTCTAATGACAGAAATGGAGAAAATATACAGAGAAAGGGATTAATCGACTGTTACGGTGGCGGAAAGTCATCACGTAAATTGACTCGCAAATAGCGGAGATTGTAGGTATATCTCGCAATGCATTTGGCTTTCGAGGAGGTTGTACGTAGAATGTTGCAGATGGTTCTAAAACCAATTTTGACTTAAACTTTCCGAAATGTTTACCTCTTAAGGTCTGAAAGCAACGTGTTCTAGAAATTTTTCTTGGAAGCTGCTCCCCATGTTCCACTTCCTTTCGGAAGTTTTTGAGTTGTAAAATGGAACTTCTTTGATGAACAAGTGAGTTAATCACAGATCGTTTGTATACCGTATGATACCATGCCCAAGGCTGCTATCGAATAGGCGAGTGACAAGAAAACCGTTATTTTCAGTTCTCACGGTCAACTTGCTGATATTAGTTTTTTAGATTATCTAGGAATTGAAAATTGTGTTGAGCATTCAAGAAGACGACAAACGTGTCGACTGTCGAAGCCAGACTTTGAGCTTGTACTCTGATGTCTCTAGAGTAATAATTGTTTCTAAACTCCACTGAAACATTTGCAACTACGGATTTAAAAAACTCTGTTGAAATGTACTGTAGAGTAAACAATTCTAAAATTCTGAAAGCAGAAACACACCATTACGGAATTATTAAAGAATTTATCCTAAATGGAACGCCTTGTACATGAGCTTGCAGTAAGTAAATCTACACGTAATTTTATATCGTGAAAGCCCACCTTTCTGTACCAAATTACTAAAATACTTATCTGTGGCTTCTACTGTTTTTCTAATTTACTGACCCATTTAATAGAGGTCTTCTGTTAATAGCCGACATTATACGTAGTCTAATAAATAGTTAATCTAAACAACACAAAATGATAAAATAGCAGATGGTTAAAATACCAGGAAGAGTAGCATTTTCAAAACTTATCCTTCCAACCAATTATAAAAATTGACACATGCTAGAATTACAAGGAAAACAAAAGAAGATAAACGTATTTTTCAATGGAAATTTATTTATAAAAGTTTTCTCACATTTTAGATACCCTTTTTTATTTACTAAATTCTACAAAAGAATAAAAACATATTTTTTTTATTTGATATTTATGATCTTTTAGACAAGTTCTCAAACTACCCTCCTTTTTCAAATTTCTCGTGACAATTCTTATTTAATCACATTGACACTGCACGTTTCCACCATGTCATAATTTTTATGACAATTCAATCGCTCAATTCCCTAAACATACCATATCCGTGTCGAGAAGATCCCGAAGGAATCGGCAAACCGCGCGTTGCTCCTGGGAAATCACTTCGTATGTGGTCCAATTCACCCTATTTCGGAAACGAGCCGCGATTTATTGGTTCTCAGGGTTTGGCTAATTGGCCTGAGTAGCCGACATGTTTCCGTTATGAAGCGTCTCAAAGTTCTGACGACCATATATTGTAGACCATTTGTGTTTTGTTGAACATAATAGATATACTTGCGGTCAAAAATTTTTGTATCAACTTCACCATTTATAAGACATATCATATTTCGTAATTTAATTTGCGGTTTGGGCGTAAAATAGAGAACACATTTAAAATAATAATCGTTACTAATAAAAAGCAAAAATAGAAAATAGTGCAAATGTTTTTATAAACCGTAATTTTCCAAAAATAGTAACTTCTAGTTTAAGTAAAAAAAATTAATTCCAATCAATAACAAGAAGCTTTCGCTTTTGTTGCGTGACTTGCGTTTCGAGTTTGTATATTTGCATACTTTATAGCAGTCGCCTACTTTGTGGAAATTCGTGTTCTCACCGTAAAATTATTTATGGCACTATCCCGTAGAACATTAGGAAGACATTTACAGGATGACGGGTGTTTTGGGGAGGGTGGTCTCGTTTTTATTGTAATAACCGCATTTGAACGGGAAGCCTGTGAAATGTTGAATGCGCGAAAGACACGTGCTAGAATGGAAATGGATATTTGAAATTGATATGTTTTCAGAGAAGCGCGCAATATTTGCAAATTGAATTTATTTTGGCGACATCTAAACATCAATATCAGGATATTACGAAATATTGTCTCGCGTATTCATACAAAAACGTCACAAAATTTTATTAACACCGGTTCGATATCAAAACTGAAATTTAAACAAAGACAATTTGCCATTTTATTGTCTTGCGTAAAACGTTGGTCTTACGTTTGGGAGGCTTTTCTCTACCATAACAAATTCATTTAAATTGAAAAATTAAAATGAAGGAACTTTTATGTGCATTTTGTGTGTTTGTGAAGAAATTGCTTTTCATATGAATGATTGATGAATGCTGATGTAAATATATCGATAAAACTGTAAACTAATTACTCGTGTACCTACCCGAAAATAATAGAAATGTTGAGTTTAAAATCATTAAGGGAGGTGGGGCTACACTTCAACAGTTTGTCATTTTCTTAATACCGCAAAGTATGCTTTTCATAAAAACCTGAACACAACTTTAGGTAATTACTTGCCGAAATTAGTTTTTACACAATTCCAGAAAAATTGACAATACACGTAGTCAGTGGTGTAGCTAGACTTTGGCGGCCGCCTATTGAATACTTCTACGTAGATAATTTTCATTGCGTGCGATAAGAATAGATTTAGAACAACGTTATTGCAAAACGAAAAACTGACTCAACTTTCTTTATAAAAGTCTTCTTGATGGTTACATATTTGGGCTCTTCTATTTTCAGCTTATCCACTTGTCAGGAGAAGACAGTTGAGAATTTTCGTGTTTAAGGGTATCGAGTGTATTTTAGATTTTTCATGACCAGTGCATTTCTAACCAATTAAAGAAAAATATTTCTCCTCCTCCTAAAGGTTATACAGGGTGTCTCAAATATAAATCTCGCCATTGGAATCTTGTAAACTACGATTTACAAAAAGCCAATTAGAAAAAGGTTGACTATTTTGGAATTAGCACGATTTTAGTGAAACATGAACATGGGTTTTTGTATAGTAAAGTGTTTTGCAACAATTGCTCTAAACCATTCAGTCTTATTAGTTGTTTGATCAACACACCAATCTTTCGTACTTAATAATCCCATAATGTTTTTCCAGGTAAGAAATTTTTACTTTTATCTTTTTTCGAAATAAATTTCTAGATACTCCATCCTTTTTTCTTCAATGTGTTCAGCAAAGAGTTTCAAACTTCATAGTGACTTCTCAAGAAATTCAATACCTAATTCTCACGAGTTTAAAATTCTATATCATCCATTTCTGGTTAATACCTTTATTTCTGAATTTTCTTCTTTCTCATTTCGTTATCAATCTTGATGCAATGGAAGTGACTGCCTCTATCTACAGTAAATGATGACTTAAATATTATTGGATGCAATCTTGGAAATGGTCATTTATCAAGCTTTACAAATGTGGCTAGTATGACTTGTTAAGATCTCTTTACTTAGTCATTCAGTTATTTTGCACAACCTATACACTATCTATAAAACATTGTATAACTTTTATTATATCTACGTGCCAGAAACACTATGATATGCGTAATAAGGTAAAACTGCAACTAAGGCAATTCCATTTTATGGGAAAAACAAAACAGTATTTCCAGGATTCTTATAAATAAACTATTAACCAACCTTAGAAATTCACCTATTATTTACTTTCTGGTGTTACGGAAATCTTCCACTTAAAATATCATATAACTTATTTATATGGAAACGTTGTCATTAATAAACAATATGAGTTTTTAAGACTCTTGTAAGAAAAGACTGTCCATGTACTAGATAGTTAGCCAAGCAGAGCGTTTTAGATGAGGACTTTAGCAAACAGGAAAGTAATATGAAAGATGTAACGGTTACTTTTCGCTACCGTTCCGTGGTTATTTAATCTGTGCTTTCGGGGTGTTCTCGTATTTTTTTATTAGTCTCCTTTTCTTATTTGGAGAAGTAGTTAATACTTATGACTTTACGCCAAGAGGTTGATTAACTATTTTTTTGAAGTCCTCTTCTATTTTTTTGAAATCAATTAGGGTTGACAAACTTTGAAATTTTAGTAGTATAGCAAACGAGACGCAGGGTATAATTATTTCAACTTCTAGTTTAATTTAAACAGTTGTTGCGGTCTACTTCTAGTGAATTTTTATTTAATCCCTAGAATTAGGTTAGTAAATTTGATTGGAGATATTTTCCAAGGAGATTTAAGTTTAATTGTAAACTCTTGATGAATTGGCCTTTTTGTAATTCAACAGGTCACCTACCGTTGGTCAGCTAGCTTGGAGATCTTCAGCTTTAGTTCTGAGACAAACAGATCTGTTCAGCAGTGGAGAAATGTTTTTGGTAAGTTTTTTATGTTTTTTATTCTTGTTTCAGTTTTTGGTCCAGAGTCACTTTAACATTTACTGATATAATTTGGATTTGACTGTAGAAAACCTTCATAATAGTTTAAAAAATATAAATAATTCTGAATTTCAATTTATTAATGATTGAAATTTCTCTTGCACTGCAGATTATGATATCAAATGTTGGTGTTTGATAAAATAAAATAGTTTTTCTTTTTTTCCTTCCATTTTTATAAACTTTACATTATTTAATAATGTATTTGTAAACTTTACATTTTATCTTTGGATTTATTATTAAAATTATCTTTTGTATGTTTTTTTTTGAAAAAGACACTGTTGCCCAATATGGTTATGTTTTTTTATCTAATTTTCTTAATATATGTTTGATTAAATCTATTTGTGTTTTATTGTATGTATAACCTACTCATTTGTGCCTAAGGCAACATACTGAGATTTAACCGGCACGGCCTAGGACCGTAGATATCCTAGTTAACTAGAGTCAATTAAATATATGTAACGCAAGGTTACTTTACAAAGGTGACATGAGTTTTGAGGGCAAAGTTCTGAATAAGCTTGACAGATCTAATGAAGTTGGATAACTTAAGATGAGCTTTTGCCGATGTTTAGTCAAATTACTACATCTAGGAAAATGTTATTAACTTTTGGGCGAAGGGAAACGTACTTTCTATAAACTATATTTCACTACGTTTTGCTGTAACTTCTTAATTAGTTAAAGTGAGTTTAGAAAAAAGCTCTTTTGCCAAAAATTCGCCTTAGAGTATTCGACAGCTTTATACCATCTATATCATCGTGTCTTCTAACTCACAACAGTTTCACTTCAAATATTGAAACCAATTTGGTGAAAGGGCTGTGGTTTTTCAGCATAGAAGTCATTCTGGGTCTTACTAAGACTGCTTTTAATTGATCTGAAACAAGTGTTTGTGTACAAGTTAGTCTGGGCCGAATGGTACATACTATATTCTGGAAGAGAAAGTGTTTTATTGACCTCAGAATGAATTGCTATCTTGAACTGATGTATCTGATCTATCGCCTGATTTTGATAGACCGCTACAGTATTGTGTCCAAGATTTTCTAGATCTGCCTCTTATTCAAAAGAAAATAATAAATGTGTGTACTTCCTTTTCTCTGCGAGTTTTCTTATATCAAGACGTGTAGTACGCTTAAGGAAATAGAATAAAACCGAAACGATGTAAACAAAAATAGAGGAAATATTTGAATTATTGGAGAAAAATCATGAATCACTGCTTCACCTTTGAAGAATTTATCAATTTTTCTAACTATTTCTCTTTTCTAAAATCGCGTACTACATTTGAATCCTCCAAACTCATTTTGCGTATGTGTTCGATTAGAAAATCTTTTGATAGGAAACCTACCAATTACGGATTTTATTAATTCTTTGAATTACTGACCAGTGAAGATATCGTTATTAATAATACAAAAATATTTTTCTCGTTTCCATGAAGAAAATTGCCATAAGATTAAAAAATTTTTCTGAATTCTACTTAAACAATATTTCCAATACCCAAAGAGTTTTTCTACTTTCTCCTCCTCATTGTTCTACGTGTTTTTGTTGTTATAAACAAACACACACTAATCCTCAAAAAGTAGACCAGGCGACCATACGAGCTTAAATAATTTGTATTGCCAAAAGCAGATTTTTGTTTATCCAAAGCTTAAATATTCTTCGGACTGTTATGTCGTAAGCCAGATTGACTCTCGGGTTTTTGAGTTCATTTTATTTGTTCTATAAGAGAGTTCTGAACCAATGGTATTGCTTACCGTGGTGTGTCATATTGATAAGATACACATTCGAGTTTAAACTATTTGAGTGTTGTGTCAAAGACAAACACACGATCCGTAAATCTGACGATCTAGAGACTATTCAAAATGTTTTGCCCTCATTGTACGAGTACCAACCATAGTAAGACTGTCTAAGGTTTTACACTTCTGCAGCTGGATAATGCAGTGTCAACACTTTCTAATCTACTGTGATAAATAATAAAATGTCTTGTAATTAATTTTACCGGCTGGACAGTACGTTCAAGCCAATGTTCTTGTGTGATTTTAGAGTGGGATAATAGATGCCTTACATTTTGACCTAAAGTCTAAATTCCTATTGCCATGTAGATTTCGTTAGTATTGGAATAAGACACTTCACATTAGCTTCAACAAAGCAGTCTACAAAATGTCTTCTTTTTGATTCTGCACGAGCTACAAGAAATTTCTTGTATTAATAGTTGATGGAGTACGCAATGAGTTAGAGGATTCTAAAGTTTATGCCAAGAATGATTTTGATAACTGGCGAAATTTTTCATAAAATTGAATTCAGTAGTAGCTGACCATGAAGATTGCTGTCTGAAGAAGTCCAGGTTTGATTTCCGGCCAAAATTCACTACATGGGATTTCTAGGATTATTTCTTCTTGGTAAAACCATGATAGAACACGCAGTATATTTAAACTAAGAGATTCATTTGAATTGAAACTTTTGCTAGTAGTAAAATAATAAAGTTCTGCAAGAAACTTAAAAGAAAAAAATTGAATCTGTGTGTACACTTATCGTACATATTCTTGTCGATTTATAATTTGCAGATTGTCATTTCATATTTAGCAGTCGTAGTGTAAATATATAGACCCTGGAACTGTTGATTTTTGCCCTCATCTGCGTAAAGTTGTAAATATTCTGGTAATTGTGGAAGAAGTTACCAATACTGGAATTCAAAATCGAAACGATAGTAACCGCATAAATGATCATAAAAGGGAGTAACGTATCACTTGAGATAAGACCTTTGATGAGAGATATTTGAATTGGAAATATTACCAAGACAATATTCTGAATAATAAAAGCAACTAAATCAATCAAATTAATTACAGATACCATAGACATTAAAAACATTATAGAATCTGGAGAAGTTCAGGCTGCAATAGCAGTATGGACACTATACCACTTGAAAACTTGTTAAAAGCATGGTATAATCTTGGCCGCACAACAAATGCATACAAAGTACTTTACTGTGCAATAATACGGGAACTGAAAAAATTTTGGTTGGATAAATACGTATAGATGATGCTAAATTATGAAGAGGAGTGACCGTTTTCAATAGTGGTTGGTTGCCAAATATTTTGTCAAGAAAACAGAAAATTACAATCTACACCTAAGATACCGCAATTTGTAAAGATGCTGTTTTCAGTTTCCAAATATAAACACCAAATTCTTTTTCTTTAAAACCTGTCAAAATGGATCTTGGCTACTGTGTATACCACAAAAACAAATTATAAATTTTTATGAACTGCAAAGTATTTTCTTTTCCACAATTTTTAGAACCAGAGGCCGCAATTATTTAGAACAAAAAGTGCTGAACTACCAGTATCGTAAAATTTGATGGTTTTATTACAAGTATAATCATTGAATGACACGCTACATAAGTATGCGGTGTAAATGGCATCTGCTTGACCAAGTCGTTTCCACCTGGCCTCATCACATGGAAAAAACTAGTCTTCATCACACTTTTTACTTAAGTAAGTGCAATATAACAGTTTTCTCAACAAAAAGAGCTGCAAATTTCCTGTAGTTATCTCGGTAGCGTGAAGATCTTTTTTACGGACTTCAACTTAATGGAATATTATTTTAATGCGGTGTAAGTCCATTGAATTGTCAGTAATAAATCGAAGAAGTCTTATATTGTTGTTAGTACTCATCAAGATACGCGTTTTTAATAGCTAGATAGCAATAAAGACATTAAAAAGGGCTGGGCGTATGCCATCGATAGTTAAAAAGTTAAATCAGGCTGTCAAGACTCGAACCAAATGGTGTCGCTTATAGAGAATTTTATCTTTTCACGGGTAGGGGTTATGTTTGATATAATTTATATTTATAACCGCAACTAGGTATGGAAAGTAGTTGTAAATTTAAAATAATGTACTAAAACGTGACAGAAAGCAGGTGTCGCTAATAAAAAGACAAATAAAGGTATATGAAATATTCGAAACAACTTAATTGCATTTCTGAAAAATAATCAGCTGAAATAATAGATCTTTAGATTCCAAGCATTTCAGTTTTTGTTACTGTCAAAACGTTATAAATCTTTATATGATTTATGGTATATTTTTGCAAGGAAACGATTGTTGTGAAATCGGAAACTCTCCGGGATTGAAGTTTGGTCGATACTTAGAAAACGAACGAAGGAATTATAGAGGCAAACGAGTTACGGAAGATTTATTTCGAGCGGTGGTATTGTTAATGTTGACTTTAAATAAAGAAAAAATTTAAACGCCGCCACTGCGCATAAATGACATATTGTTTGACTGGCTCTTTATTTGCACATTAAATTTAATTAAAATTGAAATAACTCCGACTTGTAGCGTAAACTAATTTAATTGATTTCATTTTCTGTCAACATTATTTATTTTACCGATGATGTGAATATAACTAACTGCAGGGAACGAATTGTATCACGCAGACCCCACACGAAGAAAAAATTTTATATTTGTTATGTCTGAATTTATAAAAGAGAACGCCATAGTTTTCGATTTCAGACTTCAGAAAAAGAAACGTTGCTTCGCACGTAGACAATTTTAGCAAAGACAGAAATGTATGCTGTGTGACAGATGAACTGTGAATCCCATTTCAGTAAATCATTTTCTCATAAGCTTCCAGCACAGTACGGATGACAGAAGTCCTACTTAATATGATATGTTTGCCCAACAGTTTTAGAAAAGAATCTACTGCAAGGAATAAATTGTCTCTAAAGTCTTCTTCTTTTAACGTTATCCTTCCTCTAATGCAAATTATTATAATTCATAATTTAGAAGATGAAATCACAAACCGAGACTATAGAAAACAGATCTATACGGACAGTTAAACTTACACTTATTACAAAAATTAAGTGAGTACAACATAAAAATCATCATGTTGCACATTATGTTAGAATTATATAGAAATTATCAAACGTCACACAAAAGTTTTTTTAATGTGTTAAATATAGTGTCGTACAGGAAATGACAACCGTTTCCGTCTCCTGAGGCCGAGGTAATTGCCACGATATTGGGAACGTGTTGTCACGTTGTCATTTGGGTAAGTGAGGTTACATTATGATTATTATTTTCATTTAAATATCATTATCGCACCTTGGAACTGCTTATTAGTGAATCACAGGATTTTAAAAAACCGAAAAAAGTGTTTGTAAAAAATGTTATTTCCGACAACAAATAAAATGTTAGAGTTGCTGTTATCGCAGTAAAAACTACTAAGAAGAAAACAAATTGAGGATGGTGGAAAGGATACTAAGACTATTACCTTAAAAGAATTTAAAGCTTGGTATTTCCATCGTTGATTAACTTTAATCGGAGGTTTATTTATTTCAAGAGATGCAACTGTAAAAATCAGTAAAATCAGAAAGCTGCAATAGAAATTATAATTTTCTGCAACTCGATGTTTGCTTGGTGTGTAACACATGGGCTGAAAAGTACCAGGCCTAACAAAGAAAACACGGTTTTTTTTGTTTAAAATTAGCTTTATTCATCAACGTAATTTCCATCAAGAACACCGCAATCATTCCAGCGCCGCTCTAACATTTCAATACCACTTTTGTAGAACGATTTATCTTTTGCCTCAAAATAGGACTCAGTTTCAGCGATAACCTCTTCATTCGAGCGAAATTTCTTACCGACAAGCATTTTTTTAAGGTCTGCGAACAGCCAGTAGTCGCTGGGAGCCAAATCTGGCGAATACGGTGGATGTGGGAGTAATTTGAAGTTCAATTCATGTAGTTTTGCCATGGTTTTGATTGACTTGTGACACGGTGCGTTGTCTTGATGAAACAAAATTTTTTTCTTTGCCATATGCGGTCGTTTCTTTGCAATTTCGGCCTTCAAACGCTCCAATAACGCTATATAATATTCACTGTTGATGGCATTTCCCTTCTCAAGATAGTCGATGAATATTACACCACGCACATCCCAAAATACCGAGGCCATAACCTTTCCAGCCGATTGTTGTGCTTTCGGTCGCTTTGGACGAGGTTCACCAGTTGCTGTCCACTCAGATGACGATCGTTTTGATTCCGGAGTGAAGTGATGGATCCATGTTTCATCCATTGTCACATATCGACGCAAAAATTCCGGTTTGTTACGTTTAAATATGGCCAAACACTGCTCAGAAACATCAACACGTTCTTGTTTTTGGTGAACAGTGAGCAAACACGGCACCCACTTTGAGCAGAGCTTTCTCATAGTCAAATACTCATGCAATATAAAACCAACACGTTCTTTTGATATTTCTACGATGTCAGCTAACTCACGCAACTTCACTTTTCGATCATTCAAAACGATTTTGTGGATTTTTTTGATGTTTTCTGGTGTTACCGCCTCATTTGGACGTCCACTGCGTTCTGCATCATCGGTGTCTCTACGACCACGTTTGAAGTCAGCAAACCAACGTTTTATTGTTGTTTCTGATGGAGCGGAGTCCCCATAACACTTTTCAAGCCATTGCTTTGCTTGAACGGTATTTTTTCCCATCAAGAAGCAGTGTAAAATTAAAACACGAAATTGTTTTTGATCCATTGTTTTGAAAATAACAAAAGTAGCGTCACTCTTAGCACAATAACTCACAAAATAATGAATAGAATATCATGAAATTTTAACAGCTGTCTTTTGAAGGTTAGTACTAACTGAAAAAGCGGTGAATGCAATAGAACTAGCGCCATCTATTTGTTAGGCCTGGGACATTTCAGCCCATGTGTTACAGTAAGAGGAGATACAATTAAAACGATACCTATGCAAACAGGTGTCATTATCAAAACACTACCACTAATATCAAATCATTATGACCTAACTCTATTAGATTCAATGTATAGTAATTCTAGTTAAAAACCAAACCAAAACAACCATACGATAAAGGCCTTTAACTGACTATTCATTCTGTAGCAACAAAAACTGGTACAATTAGTACATCTAATGGAGCCTAACGTGGCTGTCGTTTTACCAAAGGTATCGACCACATAAAAAACAGTTTGGACATTGCTCAGGAAGCAGTGTTGAGCAAATTTTAGTCAGACTAACGATTAACGATTACGATTAAAAATTTTGTTCTTTGACTAGAATTTGCCCAACATTTTCCTGAAAAGCATTAGAATCAAATCGTTATCTAATTAACGATTGATTCTTTCTTCACGAGTCTAGAAGTAATTCTAAATAACATATGGGGAAGATAATAACTCATCATTATCCTGTAGAAATGTTATTTGAAACATTTCATCTTCTGAGCATCTGCTGAGGTAGAGTAGTTTTCAAATCTCGTGGCACGCGATCATCGATACGCAGAAGACGAATTTTAGCCGGGCGGCCCTACATGAATGATTTTTACAATTTTCTTTTTCTCTTTCTTGTGCAGTATGCTCTGCTTCTTGCGCATTTCGCGTGCCACGAGATTTGGAAACTACTCTACTACAGTCGGAATTCTGAAATCTTTCAATCAAATGGGACTCTTGAAGTAACTGATAAATGTATCTTGGAGAGAATACAACTAGAAATTATCAACAGCCAGGGCCGGCGGAAGGCATATGGTGAATATGGAGCACTCCATACTTGAGACTTTTTTGAGTATGGAGTACCATAGCTGAAAATCTCGTATTTTAATTTTCAGTTTTTGTCTACTAACATATACAGGGTGTTTACTAAACATGCGGCAAAAATCCAAGAGGTTGTTCTTTGGGTTATTTTAAGATTTTATGTGTCCTTGAACGATTTTTGGAAAGACGCTTTGTTTCAAAGATACAGGGCAATAAGAGTAAACTACGCGTAAGACTACAGTGTACTGCACTGTGCCTACGGACTACAAGAAATGTCTAGAAATTCGTTTCCATTGCGACTTGTCATTGGTTCCATAGTGACTTGTCATGTTCTCTCTTTGAAAGTTGTCAAAATTGATTGCGTCTGATATTTAAACTTTTGTTAGTGAAGCTTTTTAATATAAATGGCTGTACGAACACCGAGATGACAGATATGCATTTTATGTATGGACTTGCCAATGGGAATTCGTTAGAGGCTAGGCGGTTGCACAGTGAACGATTTCCAATTGCTATGCTCCTGATAGAAAAACTTTCCAAAGTCTCCATTAAACAGGCACATTTAAATGAAATAAAGAACCAGGAAGGTCAACAGCAGTAACAACGGTAGAATTGGAAAAAATGTGCTAAACATGGTAGAGAAAGATGCAGGCATATCTACCAGAAAAATAGCAAATGCTTTGCATGTAAGCAATAGGACTGTGTGGAAAAGTTTGAAGCAAAACGGCTTGAATACATACCGCATTCAGCGCGTTCGAGCACATATTCCTGCTGATTTTCCTCAACGTATTGCATTTTGTCAATGGCTTTTGCAAACTTTGGTTCAAATCCCTCAACTAGTGGCGCTAATTCTTTTTACTAACGAAGCAGATTTCTCCAGAAATGCAATTAGGAACTTCCATAATAACCATGTGTAGGCTGATGATGTGCCGTACTTGAAGATCGTTTTCATTATCAATTTTCATTTAACATTTGGATTGGTATTGTGGGTGACTGGCTAATTGGACCGTTATTTCTACCAGGAAGGCTTACCAGTGAGGTGTATCGAAAGTTTTTCGAAGAATTACTGCCTGGATCCCAGAGGATGTACCATTGGCAACGAGAAACCTACTGTAATTTATGCACGATGGTGCACCAGCACATTTTAGTCTGGTGGCTCGTGAGTTTTTAAACGCAACATATGAAAATCGCTGGATTGTTCGAGGTGGGTCTCACTTATAGCCTGCTCTATCCCCGGACTTAAATCCCTCGAATTTTTATTTATGAAGGTATTTGAAAACGTTAGTATACACTACTCCCGTGGAAAATGAAGAAGATTTGAGAAAACCGGTAATTGAGGGGTGTAATGCAATAAGAAACAACCCTGGTTTTTTCAAAAATTCGGCAGTCAACAAGCAGAAGATTGGATGCATGCATCCTAGCTAATGATAGTCATTTTCAGCAGTTTTTGTAAATCAAGAATCTTTACATGTAATATGAATAAAGTATTGTTTTTTTCTTTCTTTCCGAAAATCATCCAAGGACAAAAAATCTTAAAATAACCCAAGGAATAACCTCCTGAATTTTTGCGGCATGTTTAGTAAACACCCTGTATATTCTTTATTTCTTATTATTTTACTATTTAATAGGTTTGTTGCAACACAAATCCCAAGCTATCCGTGACAGTCACGAGTGCGCGCAGATCAAGTTTGTCCGTTCCAACAACTGCGGACTACAATTTCAAATCAGTTGCTGACAGTCAACACAGTTTGAGGATTGTTAACAAACTCCGGTTTGGCGTCTGCGCAGTTGATTTACAAGTAAAAAAACCATTTGCAATTTGCAGTTTATGTATTTAGACCTCTAACGGTAGTAGCATCAACTAATATCCTTCCAACAGAAACAATTTCCAATTAGTTTGAAACTACGAACCTGCTCATTGGAAAAGTCCAAAAAGTACGTCAGTCAGGGATTATTTGTTAGAGCAAACCTCATTATTTATAAATAATACACAATAAAAGAATTTTTTAATCGTTTAAATAGCTTTTCTGCGTCCGCGTGCCTTTTTGGTTTACATGTGTGTAACGACCTTTTTTGCACTCCATACCTCGGAAAATCATGTCCCGCCGGCCCTGTCAACAGCCTTACCTGGGTTTCTAATTTCTTTGAGCAAGTTGCAGGCATTTGATTGATTGCCAAGAGGAGAGATACTTTGCAAGATATGCAAGATATAACTATAAAGGCGACAAGAAATCTTTCAGAGTTCAACCGCTAACAATGCATGTCTTTTCCTGCAGTTTATTATTTTAGAACTTACCTCCAAGTATTTTCACTTCTAGTCCATTCATGAGCAGGTAGTCATAAGTAACATAAGTAAATGGAAAAGGAAATCGCCAAGTTTCTTTGTAAAAAAATTCGTACACTCAATAATCAGCAAAAGCATCTACAATAATAAATTTCTGCATATTTCTAAAAGGCTTTAATATGTTGTGCGTTGCAATATTTGATTTACTTTTGATCTGTCTGTAAGTTTCCTCGATCAGAATAAAAAGACCATAGAGATTCTTTGTGACTCATCAGCAACGTTTTGAATATGCAGTCGCGAGAAAGTCAATCAACATGGAGATCTTCTAAATCCTGAAGGTAAGTTCTCTTGAACAAAATTGAAAGAGCTTAGAGATTCCCTACCGTCATATCAGCAACATTCTGAGTCAATCAACATGGAGATCTGCAGAATCCTGATGATTAGAATGTAGGAGTTGACCAAAGTCAGTCTATACAGTCAGAAAGTGTTTTCATACTATACTTCTTAAATAAAATTATTCAGTATGAGACTGCGTAAGCTCTGCTGGTAATCTCTTTGCAATGCAATGGCATTACAAAAAAGGGTAACTACTTTAGTGGAAACAAAGTCTCATACCAACTGGCAGCTGGTACACAAAGGCTTGTTAAAAACTTTCCAAAAGAAGACTAAAAATTTTGAAGATTCTTTGCTAGTATTCCCAAAAATTTCAATATTCCCTATTACTTCTAACAATGCGGTATGACAGTACAACTGTTGCACTTGAGCTTACTCTTCTGAACACTTTCCTGCTTCAATTAACCAAATGCTGGTGTTATTTGAAAAATATTCTGTCCCTCGACCATACCAGTACAGTATGAAACTTGATTATTGTTAAATAATGGTTATAGGATAGGAAATTGAAGGAAAAGTTTTAGTACTAATAATGAGTAGGGTTTGGAATTAAATACTCTAAAATGCTTTAAAATTTTAAAAATTGCATTATATTACTTGCCATAAAAATATGCACCGAAGAATCTACTAATCTTAGCTGCAGGAATGAAAATACGTGTCTGATTTTGAGAAAGGCCAATTTTAATGAACAAAATATATTCCAAACTCCGCCTGCCTGTGTTCTACAACCCCCTTAAGAATTCCAAATAGCATGAGAGCTCTAGTGATACATCATTTAAAAGGTCTTTATCCTCTGCAAAAGCCGAAATCTAAGAGACTTAGATTAGGTGATCTAACAAATTTTAACAAATTTAAATAGGGGTCTTCATTGAAGTTTTCCTAAATAGAATACGGTCCAACAAAACAATTTCTTAAATCCAAAAAGTATTTTTTCGAAAACTCATAAAGCAGATTTTGAGAAAATTCATGTGGTTGTGTAGAAGATGAAATGATGCATCACTTGACTCCCTGTGCTATTGAAGATATCTAAGGGGGTTGTTGTAGGATGCATGGTAATGGAGTTCTTTATCAAAATTAATTTTCAATCTTGAAAAAATTCTTATTGAGATGGGTTTTTGGGGGGAGGAGAGAGATGACGTTCTCGCTGAAACATCATGTATATTCTTGAAGCACATAATGAATTTCATTCTAAAGAAAAAACCAGAAAATTCAACAAAGAAAACTTCATTTTAACCAATTCGATCGTAAAGAATAAAGTAAAATGAAAAACGGATTTATATGCAACATAAATATTCAGAATTTAAGAAATATGCTTCAAGACTTATTAAATATGCACAATTCTCTCTTATACAAACTTAACATGGTATGACTGTATACTTGCAAGTAAAACATGCCTTTGCATATAACTCCGGGCTCTAATAATGAATCGAATAGAAGTATTCTCTGTTTAGAAGACCGTAAAGCAGAAGTAATGTGGATTCGCATTGATTTATCAGGAAAACCTAACAACTTTTTATGTAAAACAGGATCGGAAGTAGAACTATTACCGTCTCGTTTGAATATAAATTAACTGTAAGATTTAGCAACGGACAGTTAAATGTCTTTGCTAGTAACTGTTTTTTAAAACTTTAGTGATTTACTTTTATCAAATAATATTCTATCAAATAAATTGGTCACTAATATCTGTTAATCGGTGTATTTCCCTATTGTTGAGGTCTAAAATACATTATTGTGCTATTTACTATTTTTTACAAAAAATACTAACTAAAATTGATCGTAGTGGCATCACTTTCAATTGAAGATGACAAACTCTTAAACATTTTTAAGAAATGTAACGTTTTTGAGTTTTTTGTTTATATTAATATTGATCATTAAAATGTGGCACATTAAGTGATTAAGTAAAGACATCAATTTGAAAGTGTAAAAATGTTTTTGTTTTTTATATTTCCTTTACAATAACAGTAATTTATTAATCCATATTTCGATACCGGAATCTCATTTCCTATAAACTCGTGAGATAGAAATATAATCTAGTACTCGCGGTAATTAGTACCTAATATTTGATTTATACTGATTTCAATTTGGTATTCTTCACTGTGACAGGATAGTGACGTGTCCTTTTGTTAATTTGTCTTTATAGAAAAATTATTTGCAGAACAAGAGTACGTGATTCTGAATCTTTAATTACTGAAACGTTTTGTACGCCTACTTAAATTGTTTTATAAAGCAATGACTTTCCTGCCAATTCTTATTGTTGTTAGTGGGATAGCCGATGTCTAATGGTAATAAGCACAAAAGGGTTACGATATTGAACATTAAATTCACATCTTACAAAACTAATTTCATTCGTAAACTATGCTTTTCATTAAAAAAAAAACCAATTTTTCGTTAAATTGAACGCCCAAGTAACAATTTATTGTTTCATAAAAATTGAGAGAACGTTTTCTACAAGACAATCAGTTCTTCCAGAAAAGTTTTCACAACACTTTTACAACACTAATAGATATACAACCGAACAGTGTTATAAAGCATTTCAGTTTCTTTAAAATTATATAAAGCCTATATGGAAACATTTATAGTTAGAGGTTCAAAAAATTCATAAAGATGTTATACCTGTTTTATAAAATAAACATGAAGACTATTGTATATCAATTATAAAGAATATAAATCATCTATTACAATATTTTTATAACTGCTCTTTTATACTGGATGTCCCAAATTGAGTAGGATAGTATGAGTAACTTTTTTATTACTATAGTTTGGTTAAATTCTATTTAATCATGTAAAATTCCAATATGGCGCCCATTCAAACCAAGAAAGTTGCCATCAATATGTCGGAATTCGCCATCTTGAATTTTGTTTTGGCATCATTTTTAAGAGTATCTCATCGAGACAACAACTTTCATATTAAAGCTTTTCACATAGCTTTCTAAATTACGAAGATATTTGACTTAGAAAACCGCAATTTTCACTTTTTTTTGGAATAATCGCTAATCGGCTATGAATTTCAAACTTTTCTAACCTGTATATGAATCAGTATACAAAATTTCACAACATTGCCCATTTAACCAAAGCTCTAACTAGAATAATAAGAAAGTTACCCATACTATCCTACTTAATTTGGGACACCTTGTATATTTAGTTCTCCTATTATAAAACATTATCATAGCGTTCTGCTACATTAAACGTTTTCTAAAATCATTTGTATTAAATAAATTAATTCCATATTTTTTCGCCGAACAAGTGATGATATTTATAGGAGTATGTCTGTTAGTAAAATATCGATAATTTAGCAATTCGAGAATTTTAAACACGAAATTACTCAGAATAAAGTCGAGATTAATTAAAAAGTAAATTTCACTGTAAAATGTATGGTATATGATATGAAACTTTTACACGCCACGCGTTTGATGAATATTTCCCTTGCATTTTGAATTTTGATTTTATAAATTTCAATTTTGTGGCGAGATCATTTTAGCTGCAGTTACTTGATTTTCTAATTTAATTTAAATCAAGTGTATATTAGATTTAGATTGTTGAAATACCATGTAGAATGTTTTAAATTTGAAAAATTTGAAGATCATTGTATACAGAATTCAATGGCGAATAATAATCTGCAACAATATTTTGGGGCTGCCATTTACAAAAAATATCGATGACGTCATTGATCAAATAATAATGACGTCATTGATTTGTGCATAATATTAAAAGATGCCCAACAATTTAAATTATTACACTCCTTTTTGTTTCTCCCCAAAATATTAATATTTTTTGAGTTATTGAATTTGTTCCATACTCAATTAGCTCACTCTATACAGGGTGGCTGAAAAATCGTTCACCAGCCTATAACTATTTTATTTTTAAAGATATGCAAAAAATTCAAAGGTGGAAGTTGTTTGATGTAATAAGAGGCATAATATCATGCATTGAAAGAAAACTTAACGCCTACTGTTTTCGCGTAACATCAACTAACTTTAATTGTTTAAATGGAACATTCTAAAGGTTTCAAGAAATTCTGAATACACATGAAATTCTCTTCTCAACCATATAACATACTTAACGACTTTCTTGAGGCCTCGGCTTACAATATCCCCCGATTTATCAATTCTGGATTACTTCTTACGGGGCTTTTTAAAAAATCAAGTTCATGTTACAGACCATATGTATAAAACAGACTGTATGTAAACAGACGAATTCGTATATAAATGGACTGAACTAGTTAGTCTGTATGTGTGTAAACGGCAATTTTTAAAAACCGTCTAGCCGGTTTACAAAAAGACGAGTCACTTTATATACGGCTTAACTGTACTTAGACCGTATATAAATATGGTATATTAATGTAAATAATTAATCAAGGCACTTTTGTATTTATTTATTTGTACATGTTAATGACATGTTATGACATTTAGAATTACATAGTACATGATTCTTCCGACAAGCACATCGTTTTGAATCACATTTAGTTTTACAAGAGCATTTTTTTAAACCTTGTCCATGTCCGGTAGACTAAGCTCTAGCTACTGATCTAAGAGAAAGTTCATTTTCTTTAGAAACCTCATCAATTGTTAAAATATTAGCAGGACATACACTGAATTCTGAACGACTGTAATATTTTGCAATAACTCCCTCTTTTGTACCTAAACGATAAAATCCGTCTTCTGTTGATTCTAGAACTACTGCTAAAATTGACCGAGCATCTCCCCTACCACGATCGACGTCTGGGACAGGAATCCTGACAGTTGAACCAATGTCCGGTTTTGGATGAGCGTTATCTGAAATCACTTTCATTCTTTTTGCCTGTTTTTGTAATCCGTCATAAGCACTTTTCCTAGCATCTGTTATGTTTCTGTTTCTCTGATCAACTGATAATACTTCTTGGTCATATTCTTCTTCATTTCCTGACTGTATATCTTCAATCATTTCTAACTGTTCTGATTGTAGAACAGATGTAATTGCTTGATTATAATTTTCATTATTTTTTGATTGGTCATTTTCAGTAGTAACTTGTTCTTCCGGCTGCGACATTTCTGTTTGAATGCTGTTAGTACGAACAGATGCGACAACTTCTTCTAAGTCTTCTTCTGTTGTAACACTGATAATAGCTTCTGCAGGAATATTAAAAGTGTTTAAACCAATTTTTGGTTTTTCACCAAACATAGCCTCATAGGGGGATCTTTTAATTCCAGAATGAAAGGAAGTGTTTTTTAAAAATTGCACAAATTTCAAGCCTTCATTCCATTTGTCTGTTTTATTATCTAACATCCAGGCAGTGAGCATGTTTTCTATGTCTTGGTTTGCATGTTCTACACTTCCTTGACTCTGGCTGTGGCGTGGTTTGACATGAACCAGTTTCAATTCAGGCCACAAATTTTTTCATTCTTCAATTATTCTTTTAGAAAATTCACGGCCATTATCGGATTGTAAAACTACGGGAGCTCCGAAAATTGTAGAAATATCCACAAGATGGTAAGCAACTTCTTCTGCTCGTTGAGCCTCAAGTGCTCGCAAAATAACAAAGTTTGTCAAGTGATCTTGATATACGAGCACAAATTTGTATTTACCAGCAGGATGAGATTGATAATCTATTAAATCTACTTGACAGCGTGAATTTAAATCATTAAAAATCATTGGTTTTGATACAATTCCTTTCTTCTCTCTTTTTTGTTTCATTTGGCATGGTGCACATAAGTTAATGAACAATAAAACTTCAGTTCGAATTATGTTTTTATATTTTTCTTTGCTTTTTTTCATCATACGATCTCTACCACCATGTCCTGCAAGTAAAAAATATACCTATGTATATATTTTTTAAAATTCCTGATGTAATAATTCTATTAAAACGTTCTGTATTAGATTATTAGGTATTCTAAGAACATTTTACTGTTTTTTCTGCTATTACCTGTAGATTTGTGTATGTCCTGAAGAATGTTAAACAGTTCATCATCATGCACATAATATATAACATCTAGTGTTTCATTGCTAAGAGGGACTATTAGTTTTTCCAAACCCTGAACTGATAATACATCATAGTGTTTTAAAAGCTAATGCATCCTTGGACTTTTTTTCAGCAAGCTTGACATTTTTTACTTCTTCAATTAGAGAAAAGTACTTTTCTTTGGTTAAGCCGCGGTTGTTATCGGCAACATTTTTTCTTCGGTTATAAACTTCTTCGTAAAATCTACAAATTAAATGTGAGGTTATGTTACGGTATTACTATAATAATTAAGTTAGTTTACTCTTGTTGATGATCCATGATCAACTTACTTAGTTAATTATAATCTTTACGCTGATAAATTTAGCACAAAAAACACTTCACCACAAACAGAATGCACGCCCAGTCTTTTTCTGTTAAAATACGTTTTGTAAATTGTAGGAAAAGCAATAAATATACTACGTTCAATGTTTCCACTCAAATATTAAACATTCCCCTACTTGTCGTATAAGCTGCTTTTTAATTTTGTTTTTACAACAATATTAAGCAATAATTTAGTTCCAGAAAACAAACTGCTGTTGAGAAGTAGTTATACACCATATATATAAAACAAAATAGATCTACTAGCTGAAACTTATAGAACTTTGTTGTTTGAGTGTACAGTATGTTTGTTTAATTTAATTTGGGTTTCAACTATTTTTATTATTCTGGGCAACTCTTTGTAATAACTTCTTTGGATAAAACTAGGTCTACCATAATTTTTCAATTTTCGGCATTTATCTTTGATTGCAGTAGGATAGTGGTTTTTAGCAAAATTGTTTACAAATTGTATAAATGTCCTTTTTAAAAGTTAATATGTTCAACTAAAATTTGGAATCGATCAGAAAATAAATAAAGAAGATACAATGGGATGAAGGTGAGACGTGAAATGCACTGTAGATCTGAAAAATAACAAAAACTGTTCATTTTTCAGTGGCATAACAAACTCTTGGAATTGCATTTAGATCTCTGCTCCTAATAAAGTTACTAAATAAAGAATTTGCCAGACAATAAATTGTTTATAATAGAAACTCCACAGTTTAATAAAATCATGCTAATTTTACGTGTTCATCTCTTCTTTGCAACATAGGAAAATGTAATAACGATTACGGCATATACTGTTTTAAGAAATCTTAATTTCATCGTAAATGAAGTCATACTAGTGTAAATAATATTACACATAAACGCATCTCGGGCCATACTGAACGTGTCATAGATGCATTAAGCCGGGTTTGTTTTAACACTTGAGAGTTGAGACTGCACATCTTAAAGTAACTAATACAACTAATGTAAGAAATTTAAACCTTTTTATTTCCTTTGCAACACTTTCCAAATTAATTCTAGAAATTATAATGTTTAATGTTATATAAAGAATAGGTAGACCGTTTACAGTTGTCGTGATCCCTAATAAGTTACGAAGGTTTCTTTCACAGTTATAATCCAGCCTTCACATAAAAGTTAAAAAGAAAAGTTATTTAAAATACATTTTGCGTGCTAAAAATGAGTGCTAATGAGTATACGTGAGTTAATTAAAGATTGGCTTTATTCAATGTTAATACACCTAAATCAAAGTTTTTCTTTTATAGAAAAGTTCTCATGCGTGCATTCATCATACATATTAATATAATAAAGTAAGAATTGATGTATATTCGCACTATCAACGGTAGTTGTAAAGTTCAATTATTTTATACATACAGTTTCCTTACACGACTATATCGTTGCATCTAAAAACTTAATTAAACGCATAATAAGGTGTCTAATACTATACGTATGCAGGAAGTGGAATTAGAAAAATTTAATACAGTTGTCAGTTAAGTTATTAGCAACTGCTAATTAGATACCGAAAGGTGTTGTAATTCTTGTCAGAATGCACTTCAGACATGTTAACTTTCTCAGTAAATTCCAACGATTTGTTCATAAATTCCAGTAACAAACCAAAAACGAAAAAATTTTAAATTAAAATTAAATTTATACCTTGACTATGCATTTTTAAACGTTCATTTTAGTTGTAATTGTTTTAATCTTAACTTCACATCAGTATGTAAATTAATCGTGTATAATAAGGACGCAAATGTTAACTAACTTTCATCCTGATTTTTAGATAAATACGTTTACTGCTACTAGATGCCATTGTTAAGACTTTTTCTATTATTATTTGCTAACAGTAGAATCAAATTTCAAGCAAGCAGGGTGGCCAGTAGCTCTTCAGTCTCTGCTAATAATTGTTATAATCTGTGAGTATGCGATAGTATCAGTCAGACAGCAATGATATATCGGACACCTCGCTACGGTTTTACCAACCAAACTGTCAGCTACCTTGATCGATTCGTATTATACTTGCGGTAAGTGTGACGCTGTTGTAATATGTAATGCACTGTATGATAAAATCTTGACGGCAAGGATTGAAACGGTCTTTGCATGTGTTCATATTTGCAATGATCTCCAGATATGCTACTAAATTTACATCGTTTATCGGGCACTTATAACTTGTCATATGTTATATTGAACTGTAACACGAACTGCGTGTATATTGTTACCCAAATTAAACACTAATTAATACGAGAAAAGTTCACAAGAAAAGGTGGAATGAGTATTTAAAGGGGTAAGTATAATGTAGTATACTTCCTCTTTTTAATTTGTAACTAGTAGAACTTTAAAAGATGTTTGAAGTAATAAGAATTGTTTATATTTTCTAACGTTTTTAGGATCTTACGATATGAATAAGTTACTATTATTACCGGTCATATCCAACGCTATTGATTGTGGTAATCAGGAACAATATCTCGTTTAACTTTGTCTTTCTAATATGATACATACAGTGTGTTCCGGTATGTTGACATATTTGTGGGGTATCTTGGTTACTAGGAATAAGTCGATGCATCACACTTTCAAGGCGTATCCATTAGTGAAAACTGAATTTAGCTATTTTTGATTAGTAGCCCATTGCCTGTAAAAAACAATTTGTACCAAATAAACAAACTAGATATCATTTTCCAGTTTTGAATCTGTAGCTTTGTTGTAGTTTAAGTCAATAGAACATTGGAAAAGTGATCCGATTCCAATTTTATTTATTAGGATAATAGATGAAATATACCGAGGCAACTCACGAGAACAGAAAAAGTAGCCCAAATTATGGTTTTTATTTGGAAAGGTCATTCACAAAGGCAAGTCGCTCAAATATTGAATAGAGAAGACATAAGAGTTGCTGGTAGTTTTAAAAAAGAAATTAACAAGGTTCACAACGAAAAAAGACCGCCTTACATCGGCAGATATGATAGATTTATTGAGTTACTAAGAAAAGGCTTTGTAATCTGGAGAGTTGGAAAATATCTTCTCTTGGCCACTGAAACTGAGATCTTAACAAAAACTGTTAGAAGAAAAGGTCAATTTGTTTACATGGTAGCCTTCATCTGGTTCAGTTCTCAGAGAGAAGCGTTGCACAAAAAAGATTAAATTTCTTCCAAAATTGAATAATTGAGGCCTTAGTACTATTCAGTAATGAAACTAGATGAGAGGTATATACTACAGTGTGACATTCGAAAAGTGGAAAAATTTGGAGATTTGTTAATGGTTTGAGGTGGAATCAACTGTGCGATCGTACAGAGTTAGTTGTATTTCGTAATGAATTTTTAACGGCAGTAAAATTTAAGATTGAAGTTATTATGATGCAGGTTTTGTTTTTATGTACGATAATGCAAGATCCAGTAAGAAGTCTAGATCTAAACTCTATAAAACATGTCTGAGGCTTCTTAGATCGTCAGGTTAGGAAAGTGCGCGATTGAAGAATGGTAACGGATGCCGGGAGATTATATCTATAGCTGAATAGGAAACATGCCTAGAAGGATGGAAGCATATTTAACTGCTAGAGGTGTTCTTTCTAACCTTTAATGGTTCTTATCGTTAACATTAAAAACAGTTAATTACGCATCAATTTAACTTTAATTAACTGTTAAGTTAAACTATTTGAATTTGTAAGTTGAGTTAATTATTAAATAGTGCCACTTCAAGTGTTCCGAGAAAAAATCAAATATACAATTAAAAATTGTTGCAAAAGAAAAAGTCAATACACTACAAAATAATTTTTATATGGGAATGTAATCAGTAAACGCCATTGCCATATACTATTGATGCTTTATTCTTTTATAAAAGTAAGAATTTGAACAAGGGTGGCCAACCGCGTGCCTGTGATTGTTTTTTTGTTCAATAATGGGGTTATTTTTACAAGAAATGTTCTTGTTTTCATTACGTTCTTATTTCAAAAGGGTTCCCCACCCCAGCTTTAAAGCTGATGTAAAAGCTATTGATCTAGTCTCTGTCTCTTGATGACAAGTATCAAATTAATTTTATTAAAGATAATAATTTTTCAATGCAAAAGATTTTTTATAATTTTACCCTTCTCAAGAAGGTTCCTAGTTCTATTCTTTGAATCATGGGCACCGGCACAATTTTTTTCTAAGGGATGCAAAATATTAATACTAAAAGCTAACATGGTCAGACCTAAAATAGATTGCTGGAGTGTTCTTTCTTTAAACTTCAAGGCGAGAACCATAGGGTCTCACTTGGACATCTAGTTAACCATGGCGAGGGGGGTCGAAAACCACTGGGGTGCAAGTACACCCAACTTTTCTCAATATACTATTATTTTTCTTCTTTTCTCAATGTATTGTTTTGAGTTAGTTGGTAATCCACTGATTATAAGAATTCAAATTCTACTGACATGACGTAACTTCCCAATTATTAACTGAAGCAAGTTTGTGCTATTGTAAATTCTGATAGTTTCAGCCAAGACTGCTAGTTTTTAAAACAGCTTTGGCATTATCTGTCTTATTTTTCCTGTTATGATTTTATACATACGAGGGCTGTTTGACGGAAGTGTGACATTTCAATAAAGAACAGGTTTAGCCTAGATTTTTTTTATTATTTTTCAACATAGTTCCCTTCAAGTGCTACACACTTAGTCCAACGACTTTCCAATTTCTTTAAGCCTTCTGAGAAATGTTCTTTTGGCAACTCGTCAAAATAGGCCTGCGTTGCAGCAATAACCTCTTCATTTGATGCGAATTTTTTTCCTGCGAGAGATTTTTTCAAATTCGGAAATAAAAAAAGTCTCTTGGGGCCAGATCCGGTGAGTATGGTGGATGGGGAAGCAGTTCGTAGCGTAATTGTACCAATTTAGCGGTTGCAATTGCAGATGAATGAGATGGGGCGTTGTCGTAATGAAAGAGCACTTTCTTACGTGCCAAATGTGGGCGTTTTTTCTTTAAGATAACATCAAAACGGGTCAATAAATCAGCATAATATTGGCCAGTTATTGTTTTACCCCTTTCCAAATAGTCAATATGGATTATGCCTTTAGAATCCCAAAAAATAGTCGCCATGACCTTATTAGCCGAGTGACCAATTTTGTCTTCTTTGGTGCACGTTCGTCTGGTGATATCCATTGTTTCACTGTTCCTTTGTCTCAGGGGTATGGTGGTGGATCCAGGTTTCGTCAACAGTCACATATCGGCGAAAAAACTCAACTGGATTACGTTGTAACATGACCAAACATTGATTTGAAGGTTGAACACGAATTCTCATTTGGTCCACTGTGAGTAATCGCGGCACCCATCTTGCCGATACCTTTTTAATACACAAATGTTCGTGTAAAATATTATGCACCCGTTCGATTGAGATGCCAACAGCATCAACTATCTCGCGCACTTTCAAACGTCGATCAGCCATTACCATATTATGGATTTTGTCAACGATTTCCTTAGTAGTGACCGTTTGTAAGGGCCCGGGGCGTTCACCATCGTCAGTGCTCATACGGCCAGTTTTAAATGAATTAAACCACTTGGAAACCATTCCATGCGATGGAGCAGATTCACCGTAATATTTCCGTAATTTCTCCTCAGTTTCTTTCACTGTTTTTCCACGTAAAAAATAATGTTTAATTAAAACACGAAATTCACGTTTTTCCATATTTACAAAATAGCACAAACTTGATTGATTTCTATGACTGCCAAATGTATACTATTTCACAGATTGACATGAAATTTGGAGGTTAAGCCTCTAAAAGACTGACGTATATGCTAATGTTTTCGATTTACCGATATCAGCGCCATCTAGCGGGAAGTCACGCTTCCGTCAAACAGCCCTCGTATGTAACATCTCCTTTTGGATTTTTGACAATTGCATTGCATTAGAGTATTTATAACTATCAAGTACTTAAAGTTTTTATTTTGGCAAGTATTCTGTAAATCGTATTCCTAATTTATTTTGTATCTTAATTTTTATTTTATAGACCAATGATGTATTCTTCTCTTTTTCCCTTTTTTCATCTAATTCTACTTATCAGTTTACTAAAGCCTTCTTCAGCTTGATCTGTCTAAGTGTTTCTTGGTCTCCCATTTCTTTGATTTTTGACATTAAAACCTCGCTGCTGACTAATTAAAAATGCAACATAACTTTTTAATAAAATGATTTTCCCTGTGGCGGACAGTTCAGGACTTCTGTTTCAACGAAAGAACTTTCGTTAATAGATCTTTGTTAGTTTTCGGCAAATTACATCAACTTCAAAGTAAACGCAAATTAATATCAGATGGATTAATCATTGATGCAATGACGTTTTAGGAAAGTTAAAATTCAAAATTGGCTGCTGATTAAAAAAAATGCATTTAAAGAAGAAGAAAGACGTTTCTATAATCTGGAATCCTCGTTTAAACAGGATACCAGAAAAAAACGTTTACACGTGTTTCAGTTGGTAAACGAATAAAATCTTGAATATTTATATTTACTTTGATTTCAGCTCCGTTTCAGTTCAATCAGTGTCAGACCTAGTGTCATATGATCAACTTATTTTTAAATTGAATCCCTCCATTCTCTGTAGTAAAATTCTGTATAGATGTTAATTCTATTAATTGCTAGAGTTAATTCGTCTAGGATATACACGTACAGTATTAACTCCAAAGGCGTACAAAGAAAAGGCTTTTCGTATCGTATTTTGGATGGTAAAGATTAAAAATTTGAATTAATTCAAGGGAGTGCCATTACAATTACAGTTTGTTAGTTTTAATTGCATACTATTCTTTCTAATCAACTATGAAATTTACTTTCCTGTATCATGTGTTGCTTACTTGTTTTCAAAAGACCACAGTGTCTAATCTCCTAAGTCGACATTATATTTTATAATAGTGAAGCGTTTTTGACTTATTACCAATATTCTATATTTTATTTTTTTATCAAAAGCGACATCTTTAAATCATTGTTCGGTCCTTTTTTTTTAGGTTCGGTTACACAAAACACAAGTAATCAAATAGTCAAGTTAATCATATGATTAGCCAGTATGATGATGATGA
>VTPC01007579.1:19666-32374 GCA_011009095.1 Ignelater luminosus
AGGCAGGATAGCGGACTCACTATCCTATCGGAGCCAATTAGTCCTGGGTGAACTAGTACATAGTACCAACCAAAAAGCATTAATGCCAATTTTTTTTAAATACAAAAATAGTGCTGACATAATAATAATAAATAACTTAACAAGGAAATAACAATGCAAATATAACAAGTTACAGAACTAGTGCACATTATAAAGACGTTAATAGTTTTGTCTACTATTGCGTCGGCTAAACTGATAAATAATTGATAATGAATGTGTTTTGAATGTCCTGAATAAATTTCTTTATTAGATATTTGAATTAAAGATTCTTGATTTAATTAATGTTTTGTAGGAAAATTAAAAATGATGAGGCTTTTCGTTTTTCAAAATTGAACAGCAATATTAGGTTGTTCTGCTATTAAAGAAAGCTGTGTGGTAGCAAAATTCGTTTTGTAATAATCACCTGGATGTGAATTAACAAGCGAACCAACGCGGTGGGAGATTCAAAATTTAAAATTAGTAAGGCTGAACACCCACTTTGAAAATACCCTTGAATTTTAGACAGGGTGGCAAATTTATTTTTGGTTAAATTGGACGTAGCACAAACTCAAAATTGGTAAATTACAATATCTTTAGAAATAAGGAGATGCGATTAATTCACGGATTTATGGATTTGAGATTCAACCCTAATTTAACTTTTGATCCGAAAATAAAATTATTTTTATTTAGAAACAATAAAACTGAGCAGTGAAGTAATTTTGAATTTAATACAACTACCGTAATAAAGTTTTTAATGGAGCGATTTGGATGATCGGCAGTTATGTGGTGACCTATCACTGCTCTAGTTAAGCCTGGAGACAAGATTCGATTTAGTTTTATTGACATACAGACAAGAGACTTAAGCATTAATTTCTTGAAGAATGTAAAACTAGGGCTAAGACAATACTTACTAGAAAACGTATTACCAGTAGCGTTCTTTATTAAGTTACATGTTAAAATTCAAACCAACATTTTTGATTTTGCTCACGACAATAATGAACACTCTAGGAGTTTCCAGAAAATCTGTATCAAAAAATGTTTTTAACAACTAAGAAGTAGCTTACGTCAAATTATTGAATGTCTATATGGTATTTCTTCTACAAATCTATGATACCAAAAGAAACTTTAACTGATAGATAATAACCTAAAACTGTTGCTGTCAAGTAGGACAAGAATTTCCCATAGCAATGCCTTCTTGGTCTTTTGAGCATTTTTCCAATATATGTTATAACTAAGGGTGTTTAAACTTATTTCCCTGAATTCAATAACTAAAGCATAATCAACATTTGTTTTGGTTTTAGAACTATGGCAGATTAACAGAAAAACTGCAAGCATTTGAAATGAAGTATGACAAGCTAACCACATTTGGGTGTTTTTCACATTGTACTTCATTTAAAGACAGAGATAAACTATCTTTTAATATTCCCCAAAAACATTTTTTTTGCTATTTCATACTGCTGAGATTTTCGATCCATTAGCAAAATATAGCAAATTTAGACAAATTGTGACAGTTGCCAAAAATGTAACAAGAATGGAGAATTTTACTTGTACAATAGTCTTAACCATCACTATATATACAAACTTCAGAAGAAGGTTTGTTTGATAATGTATTGCTGAGAGCGCAGCCTCACGATCTCATTAAGGTAGTAGTAATGAATGATTAATACTGTTTTATTACGTTCCAAATTTTCTTTTTATACAATATTTACATGCTGAAATTAATAACAAATTACAAACTAGGTAACACAGAATAGTAATTTTAGTTTTACAATTAGTTTATTTTTATACTGACCTAGACTTCTCTTTATTTATTTTTTTAATACATTTATGGTACAACACAGTAAATTTATTTACTCATAATATCTAAGTCGATACACTTTGATTGTAGAAGTGCTGACTGGTACATTCCTGTACAATGAAATTTGACGCACTTCTTTTAATCTGTTGCAAATGACCTAGAAAATTTCTTTATTGAAAATAATTTATGTTGGAATATTAGATTTGATTTAATTTTATGAAAACTGGAATTATGTTTTAAATGGAAAATAATCTGTTTAATCCAAGATTAAACACTATAAGTTGTTTTATTTATCTTATTAAAGAAAATCTAGGAGATTATCTAAATGGTTTACTTATTTCATTTAGAAATCTATTTGTAAAGGCAAAGTTAATACGATTTTAATTAAACTTAACATCAATTTTAGTTTAGATTCAAGTAGGCGTTAGTTACAGGAATAGGGATAGGTATGCAGACTCGGATTGGGATGAAAAGAAAAAAGTCTGTGTTACTCATAATGTTAGTTGTAATGGAAGAAAAGACAAACTTAAAGGCATTAATTTGCAATTTCAGCGAGTTTGAATAAAACAACTTTGTATCATACAAAGTTACAAAATTAGACTGGAAACGACATTTAAATTAAGAGAAATTAGAATTCGTTTATAAAAAACGTATCTTATTTAAAATGAATTATTTAAATAAACTCTTAAAATCTAAATAATATTGTTGCATCGCGTTACCTCAAAGATAGCAACAGAGTAGTGCATGATTTTTATCAGTCTATATTCTCGCATGCAAAATAAGGGAGAAGGAATGTCAGCGTTTTTAAAATGTTTAAGAATTCTTTTACGTTTAGTTTACAGGGTGTTGCTTAATTTAAACCAGTAAGACTCTAATTAGTTATACGAGTACATTATTTGAAGAAAGAAGAAAAAGTGAATTCTAGGAGCAAAAGTGTAGTGACATTAATGCGTATCTGGGTGGTAGCCAGACAAAAGAAGTGTGGTAGACTATAAAAAATATGAAAACTATTAATAAAGAAAATTCCAAAACTTTAACGAAACTTAAGGAGTGGTGAAAATACTATAAGACACTACTTACTGAAGACGGAGCACGAATCCACTATTGAAGGCGAAGAAACCAAGTTACTACTATCGAACTGGAAGAAATACAAATATGTATAAAGGAGATGGAAACTGGTAGATCACCAGGACCAGGGAATTAATGGTAGAGTTGATAACATTAACAGAACGGATAAGATAACTTATGAATGAATGTATGAAGCAACATAAAGTCCCTGAAGAGTGAAAGATTGGATACATCTCATCCCTGTATAAATAGGAAAGCCGCAAAGATCTAGATAATTATCGGTTACAAGCACATTAAGCAGATTATGGGCTAGAATACTCAACAGCAGCTTGAGAGAAGAAATTGGAAACAGAAGAATAAGAAAGAACCAAGAAACTCGCATCACATTTATTGACATAAAAAAGGCATACGGTAGTGTTCCTAGACATAGACTTTGGACGGCATTAAAAGCGGTGGGAGTAAGCGAACATCTAATTAAAACCATTAAAGAATATAATAATGAAAACAAGGCATACGTGAAAAAAGCACCTTACGTTTCGGAACCCATCAATACCAGCAAGGGACTCAGGCAAGGTTGCTGATTGTCTCTCCTTCTTTTCGATATATATCTTGAGGTAGCGTTAAAGGAATGGAAGAGATTCTTCTATCAAATGGGAATTCCAATCAACAATCGGCACATAAATTCAATGAATTTTGCAGACGACCAAACACTTTTAGCCCAGGACGGATTCGACATGGAATTCATGCTTAGAAGATAAAAAATGCTTTACTTTTCTTAAACCATTTCGTAGAATCGATTGTGTTTGTTGATTTTAATAGCTAGAATTTCTATGGAAACAGAATAGTAAATTCAACTTCATATATATAAAAATATTGTTTTAATAGTGCAAGAATATAAATAATATGAGTCTATAACATACGTAAGCTCGAAGAACCGCATCTAGAAATCTTAAATAATACAAAATTTCTGTACCAGACAAGAATTGGATTATCTTAATATTTTTTTTTATCTTTTATGTTCTTATTTACATATTCTTTCTGTTTTTTTAGTACAATAATTCAATATTTTATTTACTTGAAATAACTAAAACTGAATTAATAAAATTTTAATATTTTATTCTCCATTTTTCTTCTACCTAAAGAAATCTTGATTAAACAGAGTATTTTTTTTATGGTAATACTCCTTTATAGCAATATGTTCTCCTTTAACGTGTATTTTTATTATCTGCCGTTATTGTTAGTTTTTAATAAAATTTTGTTGGAACAAAAACTCCTATCTTGTAATATTATACGAAGAAGTGAAAGCAAAAATTAATATCCAGTGAGGTAATATGTAACATACGGTGCAAAAAGCTTATATTAAATATCTATTATAGCAAATATTGATTCTTGACTTTAATAAAAATTATAATTGGTTTAGGTTTAAGTTTAGGTATATAATACGTTAATTCCTCCTCAATGTTCTTCATAGAGATAAAATGTATCTGCATAAACATTTTTCTTAGCAGTAAGATATAGTATATTGATCCTTCAAAAGAGAAAGCGGGATAAGATGAAAACGGGGAAATTTTGTTAAGAGCTATTTTTCACTTTTTTTACATTAGGAATAAAAAATCAAAACAAAAATTACCGACTTCGATAAATTGCACACATTTCTATTCTTTGAAGTATGCTATTATAAAAAGAAAACTTTTGATCGTTCCGACTGTATTATCTTTTATTTTAAAAAATTTCTCTCTACAAAAAAAACGAACATTTCAAATTTGTTTTTAAAGAGCTCTTTATGTCACTGTTTTCCTACGCAAAGAAATATAAAAGAAGTAGTTTAAAACAAAATATACCATGCAAATTCATAAAAAAAAATTTAATGATAAATGTTGTCTTCAGGATATACGACGGTTGCGGTAAAAACTCTAAAAGATGATGCTGGTGAACGTGAACTAGCCGATTTGCTTTCTGAATACCAACTTCTGAAAGAAGTTTCGCATCCAAATATTATTCGCCTACTTGGTGCTTCGACTTTGCCAGGAGGGCCTGTGTATTTGATTATAGAATTCGCTGAGCACGGATCCCTAAGGTATTGACCCAACTTTCTGTTTATATGAACTCAAAATCTAATCAAATTCTACTACTATAAAGTTTGGTTTTGGCGTTATTGAGTTAATTCCTTTCTACTAAATCAAATTGACAAATTCTTTATGTTAAAGGATTTTTTTAATGATTTCAGGAATTATTTAAGAAGAAGTAGACATCTGCAAACAGGACCTAGAATTACTCCAAATAGACTTGAAAACATGCAAATGCAAGAACCTTACGATGAACCGAAAATTAGTCAAATTGCTCCAAAGGATATATTATCTTTTGCTTGGCAAATTGCTAACGGAATGGCATATCTTAGTGAAATTAAGGTAAGATAACGATAAACATTAAATGTTAAAGCAGAGATGTACTGTTTGTTTTCCATTTTTTTGTCGTTTTTTTTTATTCTTGAAAGATCAGAAGGAAAACTTTCAAACGTAGCTCGTTAATAAACAATATTTTTTCAGTAGTTGTTTTTGTACGCGTGATCAAAGAAAGGCAAACTTCAGAAAACACGCGTTGAACTAAATGTTGCCTTTATTTATTCTTTTTACAGCTGTTTTTATATTTTATAAATTATTATTGCAAAGTAAGTAAAGTTAGCCGGTGTTTAGATTTTTTTGATATAATGTGAGTAGTTAGTTAATTAAGTATTCACACTAGATTAATCGTAAAATACTTGGTATTTATTTTGATATACCATCAAAGCAGAGCTCGCTATTTTAAGCGTTGCTTTTTCAGACTAAAAAAGGAAGTTTATTTTAATAAAGTACTCTGATGTAAAACCGCAGTACATTCTGACACAATTAATATGAATATATGCGATCAAAGGCGAGTGTAGGCGCAGCTAATAGGGTAGCAACCCAGGTCTGAAAGTTCTGAAACTTTAAATTAGGTAGTTTTCATCATAGCATTGCTATTTTTCGTCTTTATCATTTCTTAAAGTCTTATAGCCTTAATTAGATAATATTCAAAATTTGTTTTCATTATTCGCATTGCATTAGGTAAATCTTATCTTGATTCGTTTCGCTGATATTACTCTCCTTTTATTGTAGGCTTTATAAGATTAAAAACGGTTTACAAAATTATTTTGGTTGTAATTAAAAAATCAGAAAAAGAGAAATATTTGAAAGATTAAAAGAAAAGCAAACCTCAAGCGGGCTAAAAAAAGAATTTTTATAAAGATAGTACTTTGTAATATTTTACCTGTTCAGAACAAAAAACAACATGTGGAAGTTAACTGCTGAAAATACAATTTAATTTATAAATGCTCCGCACTAGTTAATCGGTAGCCTTTTGTCATAGGTAAAGACTGTTATATTTGTAACTATAAATAAAGATGACTGTATAGAATCAGTTATCGACATGAATACAAATTGTACAAAGAATATTTCCTAATGTTTAATGAGAACTACTTATGTGGCTTATTCAGAATCCATTAAAGACTTGTTCGGTGCCTGATAACAGACTTGTAGGATTGTAAATTTTTTTTGAAACCAAAAGCTCGAAATACATATGGCTGCATTTATAACATTCGTAACTAGAAAATGTGTTATAAATTTTAAGTTATCATCTTGCTTTTTTTTCAGTATTTTAGACTCTGCTGCGCAAGATCAGATACAGACCCTTACGATGTAGTACGAGGTCTGTTTAAAAAGTATCGCGACTTTTGTGTTTTATCAAAAATTATTTATTTATTCATGAATATCTATTTTGTCCCCTTCAAAGTAATCCCCATCAGATATTATACACTTGTGCCAACGTTTTTTCCAATCCTCGAAGCACTTCAAAAAATCATTTTTTGTGATCTTGTTCAGCTCCTCCTTCGATGCCGTCTATATCTCTTCAATCGTAGCGTAGCGTCGTCCTTTCATGGGACTCTTCAGTTTCGGGAACAAGAAAAAGTCACAGGGGGGCAGGTCTGGGAAATACGGTGGTTGCGGCATCATTAGTGTGTTGTTTTCGGCCAAAAATTCGTCCACAAGCAACGATGTGTGAGCAGGGGCGTTATCATGATGCAAAAGCCAATTTTTGTTCTTCAACAAATCCGGGAGTTTCTGGCAGATTGCTTCGCGCAAATTGCGCATTACTTGCAGGTAATATTCCTTATTGACCGTTCTACCCTGTGGCAAGAACTCATGATGCACCACGCCCCTGCAATCGAAGAAAACTGTAAGCAAAACCTTCACATTAGACCGAACTTGGCGCGCTTTTTTCGGTCCTGGCTCGTGCGGCAGCTTCCATTGGGATGATTGAACTTTGGTTTCCACGTCATAACCATAAACCCATGATTCGTCACCAGTTATGACCCTCTGGAGCAAATTTGGGTCGTCGCGGACAGAGTCCAACAGCTCCTTAGCAATGTTAATGCGATGCTGTTTTTGGTCGAAATTGAGCAATTTTGGTACGAATTTTGCGACGACCCGTCTCATGCCCAAATCATTGGTAAAAATCGAATGGCACGAGCCAATCGATATGTTTAGGTTCTCAGCAACTTCTCTAACGGCGATTCGACGATTGGCCAATACTATTTTCTTCACTTCATCAATGTTTTCGTCTGTTGTTGACGTGCTCGGGCGTCCGGCACGCTCTTTGTTTTTCACATCTTCTCGGCCCTCTGAGAACATTTTGTACCACCGATAAACGTTGCTTCGGTCCAAGGTAGCTTCACCATATGCCACAGTCAACATTCGGAATGCGTCCGCGCACTTAATTTTGTTTTTCACACAAAATTTGATACAGATTCTTTGATCTTGAACACGTCCAAGAAAAACAGCTGTCAAAAATTAACTGAACATTCAAAATGGCCGAACTTGTCGGCATAAGTGAGGGACATGAGTACTAACATAACGCCACGAAAAAATCGAAAATCGAATATACGTAACCCGCGGAAATTCAAAATTCGCGATACTTTTTGAACAGACCTCGTATACCTATAATTCTGTTCAGTAACCTATGCATAATGTTTCTTATTTTTGCTGCCGGTACTGTACTATCAATAAATACATGATCTGGCAATTAGAATCGGTGGTGCTAAGTCACCTGGCGTATGACCATGGGGGCTACAATAAGAAATATCAGAGGAAGTCTCGAAGTATTTATTTAAATTATTTTTTGAAGATTAGATCTTTCAAATGGGTGCCATTATAATTTAAACTAAAATCGGGAGATCTAGTAGACAAAGCAATGCCATTTGAGATGTTCCTGGAAGCATTCCAAGTCGATGTAATTTAATTATGACAAGATTTTGTAACAATGAAAATTCTTTTTAAATGTTTATCGAGGAGATCCTATAAACCTTGCAGCAACACTACCATGCGCACAGAATTGATTGGCGTAGGTCAATTGACGTTTTGGATAAATGATAAGTGAGAAAATACCTAGTGTATTTCCTTCTATACTACAATCCAGAATTCTTGTTATGCTTATCAGAAAAGTCACTGAAACTATGTTACAACAAATGCAAATGACATGCCCTACTTGAACGTGAGTAATTTAAAAAATTGTAATTCTTTGAGCAAGCATAGCAGGAAATATTCTTTTACGTGAGCGATTGAATATGAGCGAATTTCTTTTTCAGATTAAATCAAAAACCGCTTAGTACTCGGCTCTAATGCAAATGTCTAGAATCGTGACAGAAATTGCAAAATTGTCTATTGCAAAACTTATATTCCTATCATTTATCATCTCACACTCGATGTTTAATTGAATATCAAAGATCTTTCTTCATTCGGCATCTCAACTGCAAAAATACTACATTTTTTAAAACATGCAGTAACATCATAATGACGTAGACCTGTTTTGTTAAATACAACCACTATGTTTTTCTCTTGCCATTAGGCAATCATTGCAATTTTAAAGCTAAAAATTTTTACTACACGACAGCTTATTTACAACAGAGGAAAACAATAATGAAATCTGTCATCTTATACTGTTCTGTTCAGTGTTCCTACATGGAGCAACAATAAAGTGGAAATTCCATTTAACAAAAGCAAATCAAGGTTTCCAGTTCAAAAAACTGTTTCTATATTAGTTTTACATAGTCCAGTAAAATAAGGCGAAATTAATGCCAAACCTCGGAATGAAAGATACACAGCTGAAAATTTTCATAGACCTTCATCTCAGTGGTCTAAAGACGGGTTGAAAAGTCTCACAAGATATCGTGTCCGCTAGTCGAGATATCAAAGGTCGAAGGTCACGAAAATCGGTTTTTTACAAATATCTTGCTTCTTATAGCTCATGTGTCGTTGGGGCTTCTTACAGAACTTGTAGAGTAAAAACTTCTCTACACGTTTGGTTCTATGCATTTTTTTGTATGATTAGTCATTTTTCGAGATAAAGCGCGGAGAGTAGGAAGCGCGCATCCATTTATAGGTTAACACTATGTAAACTGCTGAACCAGATGCACAGTACACTTTAGAAAGTTAGTTATACAGGGTGAGTTTTTTCCGATGTTTAGTATGGGGATCTCGGAAACCAGCGGAGATAGAGAGACGATTAAATGGGAAAAGAATTGCAGTTTTACGAGCTTAATTTAATGAGCTTTTTGTTTTTTGGAAAATGTGCATGGCTAACTACATATCTCGCAAAAATAGATTTTTTGGTATTTTGTTCAGTGCCTATAGCTCTGTCATTATTGACTTTAAAAAAATGTATAAAGGAAGGAGTTGTAGGTAATTGTGTGCTGAATAATACAGTCTAACCGAGTTTTTTATTTGAGCTATAGTTTTTGGGTTATGACACAAGCCTTTGTTTTTTCTAATGGAAACCATAGTCGGCCATGACTTTATAAAAAAGGCTTTTTTTAACAATTCTAACGATATACCACTTGACATAGTTAGTTTTATAAATAAACAAATTATGGCCTTTTTTTCTTTTCATTTTCGAACTGTTCAAGTAGTACGCTATGGAAACAATTGATAGATGTGCATCGCGTTTAATAATAAAATTTAAGTTAGTTACGTTAGTTATTAAAATTTTCTTTTAATTTCGAAATTATCAACATAATTATTTTGGTGTGAAATGTTTATTCCGATGAAGTTACAATTTTAAATAAAAATATTTCTGAGTAACTAATAAACAGAGAATGACAAATGATAAATTAAGGAACAATAAAAGAAATAAGGATATAAATAAAGTAGTACCAATACAACGTAATCGAAGTAAGTAAAGTATTTAAGATAAGTGAACAAAGCAGATTTAGATAAAAATAGGTACTTCACTCATAGGTGTAACTAAAAACTAAAAATGCTGTTAACATAGTATGCTATGGAAACAATTAACAGATGCAAACGGCAATTACTTATTGACAGGTGCAAATCATTTAGTTTCTAATTAATGTTGATTTTGGTCTCTTAAATTATCAATATAAATTTTTCTAATCAACAAAAGCGTGATATGATTCAGTGTTACATTTTGTGTCATAAAAAGGAAAAGATAGGGTATATCAAAAGTCGTACGACACAGTAGATGACCTTATAGAAGCTGTACTAGAAGTTTTTGCTAATATTGATGTACGTTCCGTTAGAAAAGCAACAAATTCTGTTTTAAAAAGGTGTAACTTGTGTATTATTCATAATGTTGGACCTTTTGAACATGTTTAGTCTTAAATACTTTACTTATTTTAATTACGTTGTTTTGGTACTGCTTTATATTCTAGTTTCCTTTATTGTTTCTGAATTTATTGTTTGTCATTCTGTTTGTTGATTTCTCAGAAATTATTTTTATTCAAAATAATTGTTTATAATTTCGAAATTAAAATAAAAATTTTAATAACTAACATGAATTTTATTATTAGACGCGATGCGCGCATCTATCAATTGTTTCCATAGCGTACTACTTGAACAGTTCGAAAATGAAAAGAAAAACAGAGCCATAATTAATTTATTTATAAAAATAACTATGTCAAGTGATACATCGTTAGAATTGTTGAAAAAAGGCCTTTTTTATAAAGTCATGGCCGACTATGGTTTCAATTAGAAAAAATACAAGCTTGTGTCATAACTCAAAAATTACAGCTTAAATAAAAACTTCGATTAAACTGTGTCATTAAGCACATAATTACCTACAACTTTTTTCTTTACACATGTTTCCTAAAGTCAATAATAACAGAGCTATAGGTACCAAACAAAATAACAAACAAACTATTTTTGCGAGATATCTTATTAGCCATGCATTTTTTCCAAAAAACAGAAAGCTTATTAAATTGTGCTCGTAAAACTGCAATTCTTTCCCCATTTCATCGTTTCTCTATCTCCGCTAGTTTCTGAGATCCCCATACTAAACATCGAAAAAAACTCACCCTGTATAATAAAATATTATTATTCTCTATATTAAAGTTAACAAACTGTTATTCAAATTAAATATTTTAAATACATTATAAGTAATGCCGATGCATCAGTAGATGTGACACAACATTTGCCCTGTTTAACAAAAGAAAACTGCAAATTATAAAAATGTTCGAGAAAAACCCCAATTTGTACTAGTTGGCTCAATTATTGCAACTACAAAACTGCTCTTCAAATACATTATTTGAAAATGAAATACGTGTTCTTTCAGCAATGTATAATGCTTCAAAATCAGAACACTGTATTGACAATTTTGTGTACACACAATTCATCAAATCAACCAGACTAACAGACAGGTGGAATTACCATCTCTTCCATTTACAAGTGCAGCAGCTCGTCAGCGTATCTATCGGGCCTACTTCCAGATCCAGACTGGTTAGGGAAGGATATACAACCTGATAATTGGAGACGGGATCTAGAGAACAAGATCCTAAAGCCGACAACAACATTATTGCCACCAGCATCGGACAAACTATTGAATAGGATCTTCTGCAATTTCAACAAAAGTTGTGGCGTAAACTGCTGATATAGGAAAGTAACAATGCTCCACAGTTTGTGGTCAGTGTCACGGACAAGCGTGGTTCAACGCCTCATCAATATCAAATGAAATTGTTTTTGAGAGCCTTTAGGTTTTGGATTCCAATGTGACGGAAAACGACGAAATCAATTAAATTTGGGCGTCCAGAACAAGAGGACGACAACAAACATGAGAAATCTTGAGACGCATGCCTACTGGTGATGGTATTCAAAGGTGAACCGAGTAGCTTCTTATACTATTCACTGGAAGGTTGTGTATTGCATTACATCAGTACAACATGGATTAGGCAAATCGAGTATACTACGTCAAAAAAACCCGCCTTGCACTCTACCTCAAACATTAACATATCTCATTATAATTAACTTTGTAAAGTGACTATGCATCTGGCTCCGCAGTTTACATAGCGTTATCCTAAAAAACGGATGCGCGCTTCCCACTCTTCGCACTCTATCCCGAAAACGGTTAATCATACAAAAGATGTATAGAACCAAACTCGTAGAGAATTTTATGCTTTACAACTTTTGTAATAACCTCCAATGACTGTGGCATGGAAAGAGAGATATTTGCATAAAACCGATTTTCGCGATCTTTGATCTTTGATATCACCACTAGCGGACACAATATCGTATGAGATTTTTCAGCCCGTTTTTATAACGTGCAGACAAAGATTAATGCAAATTTTCAGCTTTGTATCTTTCATTCCGAAGTTTAATCCTTATTTTACTGGATTAACGGTCTTAGGGTCGAGTTACGGTTTCTTAATTTTATCTAGATACTTTTAGATGTTCCTGATAAGTAAAATCTAAAACGAAGAACAGGGCGTGTCCATATTTTAAGCTAATCTTGTTATTATCGATTTT
>VTPC01007581.1:9191-31174 GCA_011009095.1 Ignelater luminosus
TTTTTCAGACACGAGTCTGCAAGTAAAATGTTTTTTACTGTGCAAAGTTCATTGTGCTTAAGAACATTTTGAAATTAAACCCAATAACGCATAAATAAGATAAAATAACCTATAATAGAACAATTACCCTTTTGACCTAATTATTATTACACTAAGTAATGGTACTTTTTTAATTTTAAACCACCTTTTGCAGTATTAGAAAAACTACAACATTTAGCATTTTAAAGTTTCCATTTCTAACCTCTTTTAGTTATATTTATACACCTGTTAGGTATAGCAAACAAAGTGAAATGATTTTTAGTTTATCTCAGATTTACATCGCATAGAAATAGAATATACCATACGTTGTATATGGGCCACTTATTTAAAAATAAGTTAAAACACTAATATAAAATAGATCCATTATTAATACACGGTTTTTTGTGTTGATTAATTTTTATTTTTAAAATAATAAATAATTAAGTTTTCTTACGCGTTTGTTGATTTTTATCTAGTAGTTCTGATCATCACCGAGGCAAGTCATTCGAGGTTCACCCAACTACTGAAATTAGTTGCAGATCTATCTTTATGTGTTTTTATAATAATTAAAATGATTTTATGTCTTAGTCATTTTATTTATCATTACTTTGATAAATCTCACAAAATGTATAATATTACTATGATTCATTTCCATCTCAGTGTGAAGGATCTTTGATCATTTATATCATTGCTCCGGAAACTACTAGACAAATAATTAAACATACAAAAGAAGATTTTGTTAATTAAACACTATTTATACTGTCTAACCGGATTTTTTTATGAAATCGTACAACGTTTATAACTTAAATGAAATCGAGAACAAAAGTTTATAAAACTAAACGTAATGTTATTTTTACCTTAAATTATAAAATCTTCTAAAATAATTTATTAATAAATTAATGAACCTTAAAGTTTGAATAATTTACCTAGTTTAGTTACGCAAGCATAATTTCAAGCAGAAAAATGTATTTTCAAGATATATCTTTCTGATATATAGACTAAAAAAAATAATGAAATAGTACACAGAATCAGGAATGTGCTGGAGTATTCATATTAGCCCGGAAGTTTTTTTTGACCGACGTAAAAATTGGTTAAATGTTTGTTACTTCAGTGGCCCGGGCAAGTTCACGAACGGCAATTTACAGCAGGAGCACTTTTTAACCCCCTTATATATATGCAACCCAGCAAGCAGTAGTTGCAGAATGCATCGCGTTCCTTTTACACCGATCCACACTATCTGCGATATTTACCTACTTATAAAATTTTAAATTCTAAAAATGCAATGTCCATGTAATTTACTCGTATTAAAACCATTTTTAAATTAGTTATTTTTACATTAAATAAAAAGTTAAAAAAATTGTTTATTACGCTTGATGTTAGTGACAAGTATTGTATTCAAAACGTACAAAATTGGTGTTGTTGGTTTATACAGCGTATAGATATCTATACACTGGTTTATATGCAATTTAAATTGTTAGGATCATACTTTCACTGAAAATTAATGAACTTGTTTGGCTAAACATGGAAAATCGTTGAAACTATCAATTAGGATAATTCATATATTCTCTTAATAGTACATTTAAATCTTTTTCTACATTTCTTAATTCTGAATTAATGCCTAGAGCACAAGTTCATTCGTTGAATACCAGATATAGGCCACATCCTTACAATTCTCTATCACCTAACTACCTTATTTCAAAAAAATTTTAGATATAATGCAGTCAAGTTTTACAATTCGAATCGTCTGAATACAAAAACTAAATTTAGATTCTTTTAAGCAATAATGATTAAACCATTCATTATTATAAAATCAATAAAAATTATTCTTTAACTTCATAACATCCCTCCCTATAATTTACAGTTTTAGCTTTCATTAATCAAATTAAATTAATTTCTCAGCTAACATGGTAACGTCATTTCTACGTCGATTTTAAGTAATATTTGGTCATCGACGTCATCGACCGTGTATCGACGTCTATTTTTGGTAAAATTTATAACCAAAATTTACGTCCAATGGAACACGTAACTTTTACGTCTCATATACGTACCTATAAGTAGTATAAAATTAAAAAAAAAGAATGTTTACACTAGAAATAAGTTTCTGTATAACAACTTCAATTAAAAATGTATAAGTATAGTGGTAATTCAAGCTTTATTTCTGTATATAATAATCAGCATTTATAATAAAGTACTCATTTCTAATATTCTCTTGCTCTTATGTGTGTTACATGTAATTATTCTAAAATAATATTTCACAAAGAAAATATGAGGAAAATATCAATAATCCACAAAAAAAACAACAGAGTATTTTAAATTTCTATTTCGCCATTCCTTCGTATAACATCGTGCTGCACCGATAGCTGTGACGCGGAATAAATTCTGTGGCTATGAACATGCCAAAGTTAATGTTTTCAACAGCCCTTTTGAAGTGTAACCTACGCATCGTTGTGTTGCCGGTATTGTCTTCATTTTATTGGCAAATTTGTAACTTTTACTTCTACTTTAATACAAAGGTAAAGTAATTATTAACTTTTATGCGCTTGTAACCTACATTAGTAGCTAATATTCTTCAGGAAATGAATGTAAACTCATATAATTTTATTTAGATTAATTTATTTTTAAATGCCAAATGGTTTTCATGTTGCAATGATAAATTTATTGGTTAAGATTTTTCCCATTTGTTTCAAACTTTTTGAACCACACTTTATAAATATTGTTTGATTTTATCTATGTATTTTTTTTATCTCATCTAAGTATATTTTTAAATATTATAAATAAATCATTTGAACATAATTCTGTATTTTATTGTCAGTTAAGGACTTAAGGTGGATATCAGTGCAGTGTTGAATAGTCGAAAAAACATATTGACGGAAGTCGACGTATCTTTGACGTTCAAATTTTGGTATGTTCGACGTCTAGAGACGGAAAAACGACGTAAAGCGACGTAACTCGACGTATTTTGTACGTTCACGTTTTGACATGTTCGACGTTGAGAAACGTCTGTCCAACGACGTCAAATTTAGTGACGTTTGCACGTCTGTTTTAAGTACATATTACGTCACTAAGTAAGGTTGAGTGACGTAAGTGATGACGAAAATATTACGTTATAATTACGTGATGGTGTTAGCTGGGTTATTATTCTATTATTACATGTTCTCTTGGTTAAATAGAACTGGATTTGGCTAGATTTCACCAAGAGGACGTGCAGTTTTATAGCATATGTAATCGTATTAATGATAATCAAAGACAAAATATAAGACATAACGGAGACTAATGTAGTCACATCGTTAGACCGTTTTTCTTCAATGAAAACCTTAATTCTGAAAGATACCTTCATCTTTTACAAACAAATGTAGCAGATCGTCTCATAAAGCTTCTCCTTGCAACTCTTCAAAACATGTCTTTTCAGCAAGATGGGGCACCTGCACACAATGCTCAAATAATTACTAATTTTTTAAATAATGAATATCCTGACCATTGGATTGGAAATCGGGGACCAATAAGATGGCCTGCACGGTCGCCAGATATTACGCCTCTTGATTTTTTTGTATGGAGTTATCTAAAAACTCAAGTTTATTCACGACAATACAAAACAGTAGATGCCTTACAACAGGCAGTCATTGAAGCAGTAAACAGAATTACTCCGTTGATGCTAAGACAGTCTTGTAAAACAGTTTTGAATCGGTGTAGAAGGTGCATACGGCAGAATGGAGGTTTGTTTGAACATTTACATTAATATTAATTAGAATTAAATTTATTAGAATCTTCACTCATTTGTTAGCAAATTATTATTTAGAAGCTTCAAGGCCTACTATGGTTAAAACTTAATTTTGTATTTTCTTATACTTTTTCTCCATTAAACAGTCATATTGTATATGGTTGAAAAGCTCCTTTTATGACGATCTCATAAATGTAAAAATCCAATATGGCGCTCATAAGAAAAACAAAAGTTGGATACGAGTACGTGAAATCTAGAAGGCCTAGCATTTTTTTGAAGTCGGTTTTGAAATCCTTATTAGCCGCTATTTCGTTTCTGACAATATTATTCATTTATCTGTAATAAAAATAAATAAATCAGGATTTTAGAAAATGCACTTTTTTGGTTTTCACCATGTATCTTTGAAACGGGGCAGATAATTGTCAATGTAACCATGGATTATTCGTTGACATATAAATACGAAGCTTTTTCCCCATTTAACTAACCTTGTATCTATTTCCGTTTCCAATATCCCCATGTAGGTCATTTTAAACTGGACACACTGTATATCACATTTAATAATTATTAATTAATAAATATGTTTTCTATTTATTTAGCTGTTGGATAAAATGTTATAGTGGTATGACCCTTTCAAAAAAAAAATATTTTATATTATATATGTTATAATAGTATAAATCTAAGTTTTTAAAGTACATATTTGCAATCTTCACATAGACGTTTCCTTGCTTCAAGAGTTTATTTTTTAACGGTGACCTTTTTTCTGTTTTAAAATTAAGGAAACTATTTTTTCAATGTTAATTCAATTACAGATACTGACGATGTGGTTAATATTTAATATAATGCAGTCAATAATGTTGTCTAGATGTTTTGGTCTCATCAACAAAGTAAAACGACAATGTAAAACTCGTGTACTGTAGTCGTCGTTCTCAAAGTTGATTCCTGTTTCAAAGCAGTGACCGTTTTAGAAGTTCTTTGCTTTTATCCAGTCATGGTTGGTTGAAGTTGTTTGATAGTTGCAAGGACAGAGGCATCGGCAATGAAGATAACTCACGATGAACGTGGAGGACGTGCTGAGGATGAATTCGTTGAATTAGCAATGGAAATGAGAAGATGACAACGACAGTTGATAAGTATAAATAGATGAGCTGCAAATGGCTAGTTTGTTGTTGATGGATGTTTTGCGGATTTGTGATGATGATGATGATATGATTTCGATTTGTTCCAGAGCCACAGCGCTTTAAGATAAAGCGTGATATCGGCCGGCCGAAAAATTCTCAAGATCATCATAAATGGAGCAACAGTCACGTCTGGTCGACCCAAAACATACGATAGGACCAACTGGAAGTGAAATAGCAAGTGGTCTTGGGGTATGTTTGTATCATTCTCTATTACATCATATCTTATTGGCGTCAACATATATTTTCATTTGTCTGCCCATAGAAATTCTAAGTTTTCTCTATCTATTGGATGGAACTTATTTGTTTGTTTCTATAGTTCTACTACAGTCTCAAAAATTATTTTTCATTTTTCTTCTTTTACTTGTCTTCATTTTCTTATATAAATTTCTGTTTTTCTTTTCTATTTTCTATTATAACCGTAACTTCTGTTACGTTTTGTTTTCGTTTTCATCACATTTGAATTATTGTTCGCATTTGTTTCCAATTTATTTTCTAGTCGGTTAGTTGGCGTATTCATTTACAAAAGCAAGCTAGTGAGTTTTGGAAAAAAAAGAAAATTTGACAAGTCCCGAATTTTTTCTAAAAAGGAAAACAAAAAATTTTGTTTTGGCGCAGAAAAGCTTTGGATTGTGTATAGTTAGAGCTTTTGGTTATTCCATTAGTCATTGTTAGCTTGCTAAATAGTGTGGAATAATAACCAATGTATTTATTGGGAATGCAGGATTTTAGATGACCACAAGGGGCCAATCTCGATCTTAAGGTAAATTTTTCATATTCATTCCTTTAAAAATCCTTAGCATACCTTTTATTTAAGGCCTGTTCCCGTTCCTGATCTTTCCTATTCTTCTCTTCGTTTTACTTCTGTTCAGGATCAGTGAGTTTTCCTTACTCAAACGAAGATTTACCCGGATATGTATTAATAACACCTTGACGCGACTAGTACAACTCCTGGAATCAAGAACTTGGTTTTGGAAAACCAAACCAAAACCAACAACGATTACGTATAAATCAGAAAGGTTTTGTTTATTGAATTGGTTGTTGTTGTGTGTCAGTTTTAATTTTATAGTTTCCTGTTACAACAGTTAGTATTTAAATTTGACGTTTAAAATTTTGACAATTAGAACATTTGATTTGTTTTAAATTAGATAAAAAAGGAAATTAGATTTTTCCTTTAGTTACTATAATTATATTTACAGAGGATTTTAAGAAATTTTGCTATTTAACTTACAATTTCATTATAATTTATTGGAGAGCCCTGCAAGATGGCAGGTGCATTTTAATAACTTCAACAAATAAAACATATACTTGATGTGGTAAGTTTACACAGGGGGCACCGTATAAGCGCTTCTAAGATCAACCCTAGTGCTGAATTACACTTCCACAAATATTACCGCTTGACTCAAAAGAAGCCGATTTAAATCTTGAAGAGGCATACCTTCAATTGTTAATTGACTTGTTAACCGATTTGTTAGTATCTATATTATTATTAATTTTTTTTATTTATTATTTGTCAGATGTCAACAGTTGCCTGTTATTATTAACAATTTCTTGTGTCGAATTAAATAGTATCCCTTTGTATTTGGTTCCTTTGATTTTTTTCTTTAGTGTAGGTAATTGTCTTAGTTCCCTCAACTATACACGTTCGGTTGGATTGTCGAACGTTTAACTCCTTTAGGCCAACGGAAAATTAGATCCTGGCGCCCTTTGTTTGGTTTTTCTTTCTTTGTCTTTAGCGCAGGTCCCATCCATCGGACCCTGCCCGCTAGCTCATATGTCACCTTCAGGGACCGACATTTTAGATTAAAGGTAGCACTTCCACCAGTATTTTCTGTGACTTTGGTTCACTATTATTCCCATACTTTTTTATAGTTGCATATTTTTCTTTTATGTTCTCTAACATATCTTTCCTAATTACTTTTGCTGTCTGCAACTTATTTGAGAAATCGTAGAGCTGAACAAAAACAAAACAGACTGCATAACTCTCACAAAGATAATTTTTTGAAAAAACGCAAAAACATGTAGATTTGTATTGGGAGGGGGGACAGCTTTCGACGTACAATTGGAACCCTGAACTTCAACCTCCTAAGGGGAGGGTGTCAACCTCTCAGGAATTTCTAATAGGAGAGAGGTTCAAGTGGTACATCATTAGAAACACCTTTCACTTCTCCATATTCCCCCATTGGAATTTTTAAATTCGGTCGATTTGTTTGGAAGATACAGGGCGTGAAATCTAAAGCAGAAGGCTTCATGATCTTCCAGTTTTTACATTTGACATTTGTTCTCATTGAACAGCTCGGCAGTTCTGTTTGCATTTTCATTATTTTCAAACTAAAGTGCAATCATTTCAACTCTTTCTGCAAGAGTAACCCAAAATGTAAGTGTTTATTAATTTATAACAAGTACTAGAAAATTCATTTGCCGCCTACACTAGGAAAATACGGAATAAACATTAGACTTATTTAATTTAAAAATTTAAATGGGGCAATGTGGAAAATTGAAAGGCCTTTCTAATGATATGCCACTTGAACCCCCCTTTACATTAGAGGTTTTTGAGGGGTTGATCTATTAATCCTTAGAAAATTATAATTTAGTAAGACAGTTTTCACTAATCCTAAGAGACAATCGATCTGAAATATTATGACAGGTTCGAATTCAGTTTTGAATTATCTATACTTTGATATATTTATTCCATGTATAACTAGAAATATTTTTCTTATTAGTAATTGAGATTGTTTTAAAATTGCCACATAATTAATGTTTTGAACATATTATATCTAAGCGCTAGCTGTTAGCTTTGATGCTCATTTAATTAAAATTTATCTTTATGGTTGTACCTATTTTGTTTCATGAGTTTTAAGTTTTTTAAACAAACCTATTTGTTGTATGTATTCTCATTTATTGCTTCCACTCCTAATCATGCCCAAGGCTTCCACTTAGAACTTAGTCTGGTAAGTATATTAGAAATTCTGAAGAGAGTTAAAAAAAGTGAAAACTGTCATTTTTCATGTTAGGTCTTTCTGTGTTTCTTGGAAAACACTTGGCTTTTCTTATTTCATTCTCTTTATTTTTTTATTTTTTTATTTATTTTTAGTTTTGCACACTTTCTCATCTCTTTGAAATTTCTTTTAGTGAATAGGGTCTTCCTGAACAAAATTATTATAACTGTTTTGTGTTTCAATGTAAAATTTATAACCTCAAATTATTCATTCAACAAAAAACAACTTTTATTTATCACTGTAACATGTCAAAAAACAACGTTGAAAATCGTAAAATATTCAAATATTGTCACGTGACCGACGGAACGCTGTGATTGGCGGAGAGCCGCTGTGACGTCATTACACATATTGGCAATCGAGAGTCAGTGCATACGAGATAGGAGTCGTGCTTTAATTTGTTTTCATAACCAATTAGACTCGTTTAGAGGTGACAATGAGTTCTGATGGGTTCGTGAAGGGGCAATCGCACAATCTGCCAAAAGTGCACGTGTTAATGGTTGCCAATATGAGTGCTCTCAGCAATTTTTTCGCTGCAGGTCTACATATTGGAGCATGTGACCTCTTTCTGTCTGGCTGGCAATTGAAAAAAAGGGGAAACGCTCTCTTTTTCAATCGAATTTTCGCAGTAGGGTCTAGCTTAACTCGCATATAATTTTCCAAATCTTGTTAATTGTGTTCTAAGATCTCTCGGGACAAGCAACCATTCTTAGAACATGAACTAAGTTGCATCAGTATCTTGAAATTAATATTAAAATGCATGAGAATAATGTTCTACTGAAAATCGTACGACACCAAATACTGGCCAGTAAGAGAACAGAATTTCAGTACTGTTACCATAGTAGTTAATACAAAATTTGCCTGGAAATTTTTATTCCCTTACTAACCAAGAGAGATTAATAAGTGGAAATTTTTTCAACCAATCAAAATCAAGAGCTGCATTTTTTATTGTGCATCATATTACGGAAATATTATTTATTAAAATGAAATACACAATTATTACCTTATATTTATTACAAAATTTTTAATTTTGCAATGGCTGACAATGTTTACTGAATGCATTTGTTTCAGGTTGCTAAGAATATTTCTATTACATCTTGATACATTAATTTGAATGAAATCGTCTAAACGGAGATGGTGTAACTGTTTTCTGTGTCGTATACGATTTTCTTACCGAATCTGCCATCGTGCAATAATTGATCTTTTGAGATTTTTTCTCATGCATTCCAATAATGTAATTAGGCCCTCGTGTTCCACTCGGGCTAATTAATACATTATTGGAATGCATTCGAAAAAATTTCCGGAAACAATCATTGTACTTAGAAGATTAGAAGTGACACAAGCATATACAAACTGTTGCAAAAAGTTTAAATTTTGCTTAGTAGTACTCTACGTTTGAAAATCTAAGATTCAAATTTTATGTGCATTTTTGTCGATATTTTATCCAAAACAGTAATGAATTGAGTACTTTGAAGTGATCTTTGCAACAGTATAAAGGAGACATCAGAGACACAGTCGCATTTGTTTCAACCAATTTTTTCGTATGTCGCCGCACACTGGTCTGAAATCCCGAAAACGTGGTCAAAATACAAAAACGTTGTTCTACGTTCACGAAGATTTACACATTGGGGTTTTCGAGGTCACTGATTACGATTTAGAAGTTAAAATCTAAAAGTCCAAAATGGCGGATCCAATATGGCGGACAAGATGTTCTTGAGTAGCTTGATTGGGCTTAAAAATGAATTTCATCATATTTCTGAGGTCGCTAATAACTATTATAAAGTCAAAATTCAAAAATCCAAAATGGCGGATCCAATATGGCATACAAGATATTTTTGAGTCGGTTGACGATAACTGCTGCTTTCGCAACCAGGCACAATACAATATTTGTTTGCAGCTTTCTTTTGAAAATCTGCATTTCCTTCCGCGTGCTCCATTGTAAACAATGCTACAGCGGACTGACAATGTGCAGAGTGACGTCACAACAACATGGCGGTCTTTCTTGATCTTTTCAAATGCAGTACATTTTCAAGTCGCAATTACTGACAAGAACAATTTCTTTAAATCGAAAAATCAGTTCCAAAACTTTTTTTGGTTGTTGAGTGTATATTATTGAGGTTTTTGAAATATCGTGGAAGACCCTATTTACTCTTTTATTGCAAGATATATTTTTAAATAACTTACAATAAAATTTATCCAGCTAAAAGTTATTTCCTTTTTGTTTTACATTTAAGATAGTGTGTGGGTGATTTGCAGTCCAAAAAATGATGCAATGTATAATAGAATGATCATATGGCCCACACACTTTTCTAAATATGTATTAGTTTAGAAGCATGGCCTACAAACTTTCATATACACTTGATATTAATAGAAAAAAGAATGGAATCAGAAATAATCTTAAAAAAGAAGTATAACAGAAAAAATATTTGTTTAATAACCTATAAGCAAATACTGTATTAACATTTACCAAAGTTTAAAAGGTTCACACCCTTCAAGATTATTTTTTTAAAATAAAGGTACGACTACGAAAATATTTAAATAAACAGTTTACACGCTGGATGTTATTAATATATTGATTTTTATTCGTTATCCTATCTGTATTTTATTTTTATACCCTGCATCTCTTGGCTAGTGCAAACATTTAATACAGCAAATGGGACAAAGTCAAATATTTAGAAACATCGCAGTACTATCACACAAAATGTTACTAAATGATTACTTATAGCTATTTATACTTTGTTACTTAGGTCGATAAAATCAAATATTAATAAAATTATTATACAGATAAATGAAATTTATTTAAGGTTGAAACAAATAAAATAAAGATTAACACGTTAAACGAGGCAGAATTAAACTAGTTGTAATAGTCGGTACATTGCGTGATTCTAATACCAGTAATTTCAAGAAAGATATGACGTTAATTGAATGCAACCTATTATTATGAAGCAAATAAGTGAATCAGGTGATATTTTTCAAAAGTGACAAGTTATTTATCAATCTCAATCATTCTTAGCTTTTCATACAAATCTATATAACAACTGAACTACATATAGTAAAGCAAATAACACTTTAGAGGATAACTGACCTGACCTGATACTCTTTAATCTGTGAAATAATTTACGTTGATTTATTATGAGCAGTTTACGCAAATCTAACAGATTTTATGTAAAATTGTCAATTTAATAATTGATAAGAAACATTTAATGAAAAAAATGCCTTAAGATAAATTTTATAATATTTATCTCACTAATTGGGTTATATACGTAATAATCTTTAGAATTAGAAAGTTAGTTCAAACATCGAAAAAATGCTGAGCGAGATCATGAGTGGTACAATATAAATTAAAGAATTATAAAAATATCAGTACTTCACTTATGTCGTTCTGTTTTCTATGTATATAAGTATTAGTACAGTCAACGAAGAGGTTATAGAAGACATGGAAAGGGGGAGAATTTGTCTCTTGAGGAATGTTTTGGGGGTAGTTAGATGGCGCTTCAGGGGGGGTGGTGGAAAAGTCCCTCTTTTCGGTTTCTTGCTTATAACTCGGAAACGGTGCGTCGTACGGTAAGACGTACTCGCTACAAAATAAAAGATAATTAAATTTCCTACAAGACTTTTGGGCATTCATTGATTCTTCTTGAGAAATCACAAAATGTATCCAAAAACTTCAAATTGCCGTAACCTCTGACCTGCAGAAGATAAATTAGTAACTATTACATATTTTTAAAGGAGACTGAATGCTCTACAACTTTCTATCTGACGACTTTTCTGTAAAACGTAAGGCTGAGGAGTTAGAAGGACAAGTTTGACGAAAAATGGGAGGCCAAAAAAAAGTTTTTCGAAAATTATCGATCTTCGCTGGCGAATATCTCGGAAACTATAACACATAAAAAGAAAATGAATATAGATAGTCTTGTAGAAAATTTAATTATCTTTTATTTTGTACGTACGTACGACGCACCGTTTCCGAGTTATAAGCAAGAAGAAGAAAAGAGGGACTTTTCCACCCCCCTCCGCCCTGAAGCGGCAGGGCTAGAAGCGGGGACTTTTAGTATCTTTGCCTCCTAACTACTTCTAACGCATTCTTCAAGAGAAAAATTCTCCCCCTTCCATGTCCTCTACAATCCGCTTTTGGGCATTGATTGACATATTAGTGGTTTCAAAATTCAGCTGGCAGATCTTGAAAAAATTCTGTAAGTATGGCAGATATGACACTAGAGCTGTTAATAAGGGATATTCATTCTGTAAAGTCATAATTCAAGTAATTTTGAGATTAGATCTGCTCAATATTAACAAATCGTACAGTAACAGATTTTTTGTTTAGATCGTTTTCTAGATCTATAAACTAATTATCTAAACGTCTTTTTAAAGATAATTAAAGGAATATCATCCAGTACAAATACAGTTATTAGAAGCTTTTTGAGCAATTTTAATTCTACAAATACTATCAACTTCGTTCATATTAGTACACCTGTTTTTCTCTTCTAAAATTATTTTAGTTTTGATTAACTTGGACAAAATTGACATTCTTTGGGTAAAGTTTGTCATACTTTCTTGCCTTTATATTGCTCAGAATGTCGAAATTTCCCAGTATTTGAAGAAAATTAATGCAGATGTTAGGACATTGACTTTATGACAGTATGTAATCAGAAGAATCCTTTTGCCTTGATCTAAATAGTGAGTGTTATCACTCTTTCCAACAGTGGTCGGCTTTTAGACAGTTCTCATAATTTTAAATTCATGCTGGATGAATAAATTGCAGTTAGACATTCAATTGATAATCTTCACAAACTGTAAGAATTTTGGGAACACTTTAGATCTTAATTTTATTTAGAATCTTACGATGTACTGGTTCATTTCTCACTTTTGTCATATTGTTCTTATAAATAAGATCGTCTACGCAGACTCTCTAGTCATAAGTCATAAATCTGACCAAGGATTGATTTAAACTTAGCAATTCAAAAGTGCGACATTCTTGTTACACTAACTAAATTGTGGAGTACTCAAAGGCCGTAGAAGTGAGGTTGCAGGGGTTGCAGTCGCAGCTCCTGATCATTTTTTGGGGTTGCGCCGCAACCCCTGTTCAAAACATAAAAAAAAAAAGATAAAACAAAATACCTAACAAAAACACGAGTACGAATCCAGCATGTGAAACCCAAACCGAGGCTATTACAACAAACTAACAAACATGATAAGTTTTATTCATTATGTCATTTAATTTTTAACATTTTATACGGATAGTTTCTATGTATAATATCCAAAGCGCGAAACTGTTTGAAATAAGTTGCGCTTGATCAAGTAAGATGGCGCTATGCCACAGGCAGTTAAATAGATTCAAGATTGTACGAGGGTCGTTTGAAAAGTCCATGCAAAGTCAGAGAGATGCCACTACTGGCGCATATCGAGGTTATGTTTAGTTAGTAGCATCGCTTGGAAGAACACACACCAAGTTTCAGCCAAATCGGTCTATTTCTTTGTGTTTGGCATTCGTCTGAATCGAGGAAGTCGAGTGATTTTCAAAAAATGGACGAAAAAGAATATCGTGTGTTGATTAAACATTACTTTATGAAAGGCAAAACGCCTCAGGAGACTAAAGAGAAGCTTGATAAACATTATGGTGACTCTGTACCTTCGATTAGAACAGTTTATAAGTGGTTTCAAAATTTTCGGAGTGGCCATATGGACACAAGTGACGCTGAACGTTCTGGACGCCCTGTTGAGGTTACTACTCCAGAAATCATTAATAAAATCCATGATATGGTGATGGATGACAGAAGAGTGAAGGTGCGTGAGATTGCTAGTGCTGTAGGCATCTCGAGCTGCAAGAAAAACGCCCACGATTGGCCCACAAAAAAGTCCTTTTCCATCACGACAACGCACCAGCTCACGCCTCAGCAGTTGTGGTCGCAAAATTAATGGAAATAGGGTTCCAACTCGTTTCACATCCCCCCTATTCTCCAGACTTGGCTCCCTCGGACTACTATTTGTTCCCCAATTTGAAGAAATATCTGACGGGAAAAAGATTTTATTCAAACGAGGAGGTGATTGCAGAAACTAATGGCTATTTTTTAGACTTGGACAAATCCTATTATTCAGAAGGGATCAACAAACTAGAGCAGCGTTGGACGAAGTGTATAAGCCTAAAAGGAGACTATGTTGAAAAACAAAAAAGGTTTACTCCAAACAATTAAGTAGTTTTTAGTTTTGCACGGACTTTTCAAACGACCCTCGTAATTCTGGTTGTTTTGGAGTGATCTGTAATACAGATTCTGTATATATTGTTGGCCCAATTATGTTGTTTGTCAAGATGTTCTCTGCTTCAGTTGTGTTACTTTTTTCAATGAAAATCAAACTAGCAGCTGCAAAACTGAAATAGATTTTTTAACTGTTGGTTTCCACAACTGAACTCTAATGCTTCATCAGAGTTCAAAGCACATGAAAAAAGCGGTTACCATAGAAAAGCGTCAAATTATTTACAAACTAAGAAAAATGAATCACAAACACTGTTAATGCTTTCTGAGGCCAGGAAAAAGATCAAATAGAAGCTCGCCAATTTTTGCATATTATAGTGAGTTCTATAAGATATTTGGTAGCATCAGGTCAAGCTTTACAAGAGCACACAAACGATAAAGAAAATTTGATTGATTTAATTAAAAAACGAGGTTCAGATGTACCTGCAGTAAATATTTGGATTTAGAAAAAAAAGACAATTGTATTCGTTTTGTGGATACAGAAAATTTAAATAGAAAAAAACATTTCATCGGGCTTTACAATCCTCCTGACACTCGAGCGGAAACCCTTTTTATTGTAATCCAAGACATGTTATTGAGACTTGGTCTTGACATATCTAATCTTAGAGCGCACCGTTTTGATGGAGCTGCTAACATGTCTAGTCACATTTCCGGTGTACAACAAAGAATCACACAAGAACAGCCAAAATCAATATATTTCTACTGCTCAAATCATGCAATCGATCTTACCTTACAAGACATTGCCAAACATTGCCCTCATATTAGTGAAGCAACTGTGACAGTCAGACTTATTTCCAATGTCATTTTGGAATCCGCAAAAAGAAAGCAAGCGTACAAAAATATGGTACTAAGACCTAACGACGTAGGTGATGAAGACTCATTTGTGACTAACTTATTAAAGCTTTGTCCAACTCGTTGATGTGTCAGAGTCAACTCCATGACTCGATTCATACAAAACTGATCCAGGATTCAAATGACTTTAGATGAAATAGAGATGAAAAGAGATACCAAAACAGTTTTTCAAGGTCATGCTAAAAATCTCTCAACTCTTTTTGGTATTGTTGCTTCTAAATTTTTTTTTTTTTTACCCAAATCGTTTCAGAATGGGAGGCAATACTTACATCGAAGAATACGTTGTTGAATTAGAGATCAAATGATGTAATTTTTACTAAATTATCCAAAGATGCACAGGCTTTAAGTAAATCAGTAAAACTTGATAAACCACGAGAGACCCGCATTCGAAAATCTTCAATCCGTCTTGAACAAACTGCAACCCCAAGTGATCCTGTTCAACTGACCGCTGAAATGAAACTTAAAAAAGATTTTTTTGTTGTACTCGATCGCTTAATTGTGGCAACCAGAAATAGACAAAATTATCATATTAGAATTGATTCTGAACGCAACAAATGCAGATATGTTGGATTTGACGCAGTTGAAAGATTTTCCTGGCGTTCACTATACAGATTTCAATGTTGAAAGACTTCATGTTCAATTGATGATGTTACCTTCCATTTTCAATAACGACCATTGCCGAAATAATGTCTCTAATATTGCCACAGTGATATTTCGTCAGCCTGAAGAGGTTCGAAGACTTTTCAAGAAAGTAGAAACTTTAATTATGTTATTGTTAACAATTCCAGCTTCAGAAGCTTCAGCCAAAAGATCGTTCAGCGCAGTTCGTCGAATTTTGTCTTGGAATCGTACTTCAATGACACAAAAACGACTTTTAGTTTTTCTGTACATTCACAAGAAAAATCATAGGATATTCATTTAAATAACGTGATGAAGATGTTCATCAACCAAACTATAAAGCGAATGAAAGTTTTTGGAGTAATAGAATAACATTTTCTTCTTTAATTTACACAGATTTAAATATTTTATACATTAGTTATACTAATAGTTCAATACATATTATATGATTAATATAATATTTGTCACCTAATTATGCATTTTTTTACCCAAAAGCTGCCTCAAAATTAAATGTAATATTTGTGCACCTTTATAGTAGGTACGTAATTGTTATCGTGCGAACCTTAATTACTATTTCTTACAGATACCATAATAATAATAACGAATATACTAAGTATAAGAATTACATTCCACGTGTTTAGTTTTTTTTATCAAACATATGACGAAATATCGTACGAGAACGATACATCCGGTCTTAACAACGAGTCATTTTAGATAGCTCTGAATTTACAACTCATCGAATTAATGCTATATTATAAGTGATAAATACGTACAAATAAGAAATTGATGTATTGCAACAATATTATAAATAAAATATTATGAAATATATTCAAAACAAGATAACCATAGATTTACGTTTTCAAGAAAAATTGTTTAGATAGCAATAATTACAAAAAAAATTAAATGGAATTATCATCAATCATTTCTCAGAAGTATGTATGTAAATGCATACTTTTTGGATTAATTTATCTTAAATAGGCTGTTAAGAAACAAAAATTTATAATTATTTTTATACCAAAAGTTGTTGACTATGACTATGATTTCTTTCAATTAAAAGTATCTTTAAAAACAATATTACATCTTATATGGATTGGAATAAAGTGGAAGTTAAGATTTATAAATGCATAGTACAATTAATGCAATAAAAGTGAAGAAATAAAATAAAAAGGAATTTTTTATTTTTTGGTTATAGTAGCCGCTATTGATCTAGAAATTCCAAGATAATGCAGTTCTAAATGTATGAAAGGCAAACAAAAAACTTGTTATAATAATTAAAAACAGAAACTACGTTTTTCAACTTTAAGATAAATTTTATCGTATAAAACAACAATCAAGTAGATTAAATGAATATTACATTCAGTAAAGTTTGAGGAGGCGCCATTGATTACAAAGCTAAGATGTTCTGAGTCCTTCAATATGCAGACATACATACCTAATATTGCTTTGTAAATATACTAACAAAATGAAGGTTGATGTATCTTACACGTATTTACATGTTTTATAAGCTTACGTAACATTCGATCAGTGACACCTTGAATTAAATGAATGAATGAATGAGTCCTATTATAAGTACATATATGAAATTTCAAGTACATTCAAGCAGAATTTCAAATGCATATTACAAATTATACACAACACCTTCATTGTTCAGAACAAATAAATCAAAGTGCTGCAAAAACTTTTGAAATATATTTTCCAATATTTATTAGTACAGTTTGGAAAGATTTTGCTAAGTTACAGAAAAGATTTTTAACCAGATTGGTTATAGGTCGTAAAGTTATATTCAGTTTGTGTAATTTTAACAGTCTGTATATTTACCAAGACTAAATTCCAAATCTTTAATTGTCTTGCTGTGATCGTATGAGAAACCGTTGTTGATATGATAATAATATTTAGCTAAAAAATCTGTCTGTGAATGATGATCTTTCACTTTTGCTTGGTGGTTTGTACTTGCCACATCACGTGTATTACGCAGAAGAAAAAAAAGTTCATTAAACGATATCAAAATTGATATGTATGACATTGAAATATCTAACTTGAAAGAATACACACTTCGATTATTGATAGGGGCACTTAAATATACAATACTTTTCTTAATGAAATATAGTAAATAACATTTTTAGAGTAAAATAAAGATAGAACTAAAAAACAAAAAAAAACATAATCCTTGCATCAGTTATAGAGATAATACTCATTGACTACAAAAAAGCACTTTATAGAACATAGTACTTAAGTAAAAAATAATAATTAACGTTATCTAAATAGAACACTCTAAATGCGCTTTAAACAAGTTATTTTTATTACATTGTATAATGTATCACTTTAAAAGCCAGCTTGAGTAATGTACAGAGAGTACCAGAATTATTGCTATTGCAAACGAAACTCTTAAGTTAAAAGTAATTTCAAAAACAAAAAATTTCGATTTTAGTTATTCACTTATCATCTTATCATAAGAAATAAAATTTATTGTATGTTCTATCTTTGAAGATTAATATTGGATTATTAAATTTCTGGTTTAATCAGAAGCTTTTATAAGTTTCTTAGTTTACATGGTACCCTACAAAATGATAATTTTCTATCTAACTAGGTATTTACTTTCTAAGTGATGGTTACAATATTGCACTTGTCTGCTTTAATTATATGTAGGATTATAAAATATGAATTGTACAAAGAGGCCATATAAACAAAAGAAGACTATGTTAAATGAGAACAAGAAAAGATCTGATTAGGAAAGTCAATAATTTTACAAATGCCTAAACGATACCAAAGTAAAGAAGTGCCTAAATTTCAATAGTTTTCTAGCATCTTCATATTGTTCAGAAGATTATAAAACACTTCCATAATACAAACATGATGATTCTTTGAAAGCAGATTAATTTGAATGAAAGATTACGTAAATGAGAAAGTGCGTCATTTTAGTAAGTTTATTATAATATAGTGCTTAAGGGAAAACCAAAGGTTTCAAAAGTAATTCTAAACAGGATTAGGGAAAAGCTGTTCAATTGCTACAAATGGTATGATTTTGACAATGAATATTTTAAATTGTACTGGGCTCATAGCATATAGCAAAAAGCAGAGTTTACATACAGTCTGACAAAAGATTTATTGTGTCTTTCTTATAAAACTGTCTCTTACTCTAGTTCTAGCAAAACCGTTAGAAAACTGCTTTTAATAAAAGATAATACGCAATAGTTAATATCCAGATATCTCATAATTTCAAGATTAACTAAGAGGTCTCTTTCAAATTATCAGAGTTGAATAATCTAAGGTTAGATTTCCGAGATGTCTACTGCAACTCAAGCAAAAGTTATTTAATCAAGAGTTAACAATTCTCTTTTTAGTAGTAGTTTAGATTTTCTCCTTGAAATATATTTCAATTGAGGCAATAAAATCAGTGTTAGAAGAATTTTTTAAATTGATCAACAAAAGATCACTTCTCGGTGCTGTAAGACATGTTTAATTCCAAATCACCATAAAAGAATCCTGGCTTTAATTTGACCTTCCTAAGACCAATGATTAATTTTCTTGCGATCAGTCATGACTTATACAAGATATTGTTTGTCTTCACGAACTTGTACACTACGAGAAGTTATAGATTTGGCTCCCCGATATCTTAAGAATCATTAAAATGACTTCAACATAGTGAGCAATGAATTAATAATAAATAGTCATAGTGAGATATAAGTATTAGAGAAAGGAAGGACAAAAAACGCTCTAAGCAGACCAGATCGGAACTTTAAGGGCCAAACGAAACACATCAACTTGACCCTAAGGATCGCAATTGCTTATACTACATTAGAGTTTTCAAAATTGACTGCAACGTGCCAAAAACAAGATAAATAAGGACTCAGTGTAAATAGTTTGAAATCAATCAAACGCGTTGAAAGGGAATTGAAATGATTTGTAGCGAAATTATCTACAAAAATAGTTATTTTTGTGCGGGAAATCAGTGTTTTTTTTGTAGCCGATGAGAATGGTATTCGAATGCGCCAAACAATCACCGATTTGCCTCACGAAATGCAAACAACATTTTTTCTACAATCTTCAAACATTATTATATAAATTTTTAAAGTAAATTATACAAAACAAGTGTGCGATGAAAATGCAAAATAATAAAGTATTAATTTGCAAAAATAAGCAGTTACCTAATGTGTCATTTTTTTCTCGCCCATGTGCATGAAACATAATTTTTGCGCCCATGGGCGTAAAATATATATTTTATTCCCATGTGGAAAAACGATCAAACTTCCCGTATCCTTGGTGATGCTTAAATCTAACTTTTTTTTGACGGTTGTAGAAAAACATTTTTTAACTTCGTTTTAAAACACCTTAAATATAAAAGATTGTTTGAGCACCACGACTAATACGTGTTTGTTTTGCTATTTGAGCTACATATTTGACAGCCGAAAATTGATAAAACTTTCAAATATTTTTGCTAGTCTGGAACATTTACTTGAACAAACCTAATGTAAAAATCTTTTCAAATTCTTGGAAGTGTACGAGGTAGTACCTAGAATTTCCTGGAATTGAATACTTAAGTTAACTCCTAATTTTCATCATCACCTTCAAAATAGTCACCATGAGGTTAAATACAACAATTCCGGCGACTTTCTAATTTTTGAAAGCACTCACGAAAGTCTTCAGGCCTCAGTATGTTTAGCATCTAATGCGTTTCCGTTTGGATCCCATCAATTAAGTCAAAACGACGCCCTTTCAACTGGAGTTTCATTTTAGGGAACAGGTAGAAGTCGCACGAGACAGATTAGGCGAGTATGGGGGGTGCGGAAGGAGGGTCATGTTATTTTTTGCCATTTTCGCCAATAACTTCACGCACTTTTGCGATCATTTTGAAGGTTATGCATGATGATGGTAGACCCAAATGTCTGCCATATTCCATCGATGCCCAGCCTTCTTTAAATCATTTAAACCACTCAAATGTTGTCGCTTGGCTTAAAGCTTGTCACCAAAAGCCTCATTTAGCATTTGATGGGTTTTAGCTGCAGTCTTCTTGAGCTTGAAGCAAACTTGAATGCATATTTGCTGCTCTTTGACGCGCTGTAAAAAAACGAACCAGAACTCGAAAACATGTTTACGCAAGAAGACGTCAGTTGGCAGTATAATGGTTGAAACATATACCAAGAGGCATCTAGTTCCATTTTCCACGTGGGATACTTGAAATCTGGGAAATTCTGTGTAGCACTTCGCGTTTCATTAAAAGATATCAACAATTTCTGATAATCTAGGCGGCGTTTCGTAAACGCTTGAACCCCAAACTGAGATTGGAACGCTGTCAGTATTAATCTTTTCCATCAGATCGTGACATTACGATAACTAAATTTCTAACCCGATCCACCTTTTTGCGTTTGTCTGATTTAGTACAGCGTTTCAACCTTTTGATATTATTTAACCTCTTATTACTGGTTGAGCGTTTACAAAATAACAATAAAGCAAAATGCTTACATCTAACATCTCCAATATTTTTATAAGTTATGAACTAGATACCTTAAAGCATCAACAGAAAAGCAAATTGGAATGTAATTCAGATCAGTCAAGTGATAGATTTGAATGATGGTTTTTGGGAAACTCAGTTTATATTCCAGAAAATTAAAATTATCGATCTCTGTTGACAACGTAAGTCAAAAACAAGGCTGACTAACTACAGGAGTGAGGAGAACGTTTCAAGAAGAAGTGCTACTTTGCAAAGAAAAATTAGTTTCCCATAGACATAGCAGTTTATGATTGATAGTTTTCTAAAACAATACTTTGCGAAGCAAAACGGTGCACAACTTTCTAAAAGGCTTGGGTGTAAACCGGACCCAGTTTAGATTAAATTCCGAAATGTCTCCAGCACTGTGGGCTTGCTTTGAACTTTTCGGGCCAGTAAAGGTCACTGAGTTGTTTGAACTTTTAGGACCGATCAAAATATCTAGTATTCCTGGATATTAGTACATACAAGAACTTGATGAAATATCAGTTCTGAAATACCTTAGTTGTTTTTACTATTGTGATCTAGGATTGGATGTGCGACTAGACTCGATCTGATTTATAATCTTTGAGTTTTATAGTGGAAACGGTTCTTAGAAGTAAAACAGTTTGACATGCATCTAGAACAGATCTAGGTATTGGTTTGTTTGAAGCCGATTAAGATAGTAGCTTGGGGAGTTAATAATGAATAAAAAGAGATCTACAAGAAAAAATACCTTTGTAATTGTCGAAATCGTTCCATGGTACATTATTTTCTCAGCATCGTTTTATATATTCGAAGAATTTTTGCACAAACGACTTTCAGTTGTGGGACATTTCAACAAAATAGTTGAAAAGCTCAAAAAAGTCTTTGATAGTTGCATCTTCAAAG
>VTPC01007583.1:0-28433 GCA_011009095.1 Ignelater luminosus
TCTGCTGCTAAAAGTTAGTTTACTTTTAGTTTGTTTTTGTCTTGAAGGTATTTTTTAACAGCTTTGATTCTTAGTTTTCAGTTTCAGAATATAGCGCGCTTTGAGATAAAATCAAAATTTTGCAATACAGTGCAAGGCAAAAGATCTATTTCTTAAACTAAATTTAAAAAGAAAAAACAAAAATACGTATAAGTTGGTAAGTAATCAAATCCGTGGAAGTTATTCTTACGGTAGTCACTTATATCATTAATTGTAAGAAGAATCACTGAAAAACTTAAATTAGAACAATTGACTTGACCTAGAACATTAACTTCTTAACCACAACGCAACGTTCTAAGCCTACATGACTGCATCTAAATATTATTTTGCACCACCTTGTAGAAAATCCTTTCAGTGCCCATGTTCTTCCGTTTAGATAAATTCTTTTTATTTGAAGAATGCTGTTATTCCTCATTTGTGTGTAATCTCCTACCTCAAGATTCAGCCAGTGCCTGTCTCTCCATTGGTTAATCAAGATATTGGAGTTTTTAATCTTTGGCCGGCCATGAAGAATCTGGGATGACCTATAAGAATTAAATTTTGGGACTCGACAGATGTAAGCTTCTTTTGATAATATACCGTTTACATAAGATACCTTTGCATTTTTTCATGAAAATATATTTTGATTTGATATTATTATACAATGTGAGCTATTCTAAAGTAATCATTTCATTAAAACGGATCCGAGAAAATTCAACGAATTTAATTGTACCCATTAAACTTAAACGGTCCGTTTAGTTTTTTATGAATTTGTTTTTAAAAAAACAGAATGCTTTAGAATACACGTCCTTAAACTTTGCTAATGGTTATTTTCATCTAGTGGCAATAGTGTGATGATAGTAATGAAAATGTTTGAAAGATAGCGTGCTGTATGCTTACCGCAAAGGGTAGTTTTTTTGGAAACCTGTTACTCCATTGTTATAATTATGGTTACGTTTCCCTTTTCTCTATTTGTGCACATGATGTCCCGTGGTAAACATTTGATATTTTAGCCATGTATGGTTTAGTTCTTTATAAATCAAAAATAAAGCTTGGCCATTTTAGTTATTCTCATCATTGAAGTACTTATGGACTTTTTTAATTGTAGACTGAAAAGTTACAAAAACGCAGTTTTACCAATCAAAGCTTTCAATTGTTTAAAATGCTTGCCGGCCCTAGCCGAGTCTTGTATCAGAAGGTCTGCGTCAACAAGGTTTTGTTGATTTAAATTGAACATGGGGTGCGTGCGGTACCAAGCCACATGCTCAGTTAGCACGTGTAACCACAGGCCGCGAGCAGTTAAACCGCCACTCGACTTTGCTACAACGGAATTGGCCAAGCAAGGGAATAACAGAGACACGGAATAACCACGAAGTTTTCCTTCATAAACAATAGTCTACGGTGACCTCTTTCTTTTGCCGACCACCCAGTCTAGGAGACAAGAAGAAGAAGCTGCTTGGTCCTAAGTTGATTTTTCCCATTCCTTACGTTTTCTTTAACGTAATTCTTTACAACGCCTTTTATAAGCACGAGAAAGAGCAACACACGCACGATGCTGTCAGGATTGCAAACAGCTTTTTAATATCATCAATGCAAGGATGAAGTCAGTAGATCACTACTCCAAGGTAACCCATCTAACCCTGAGAAGAAGACAACCGCAGCTCCCAAACTCGGAGCAAAATCTTAATACACGCACGGTGGTTAAATCGACGTAATCTTGTAGACGTAGACTTTTTGCTACAAAACCGGCAACAATTGTAATCAATAAATTATTATAGTGGTTTAGGGCAATTATAAATTTTGATAAGTAAAATTGAATTTTTTAAACTTTTCAGTCTACAACTTCTTTAATACTAAGAATAGCCAAAATGGCCAGTTTTCATTTTCGACTTGTAATGAGCTAAACTATACATTGGTAAAATATCGAATGTATGTCGGGATACCCCGTATAGAGTTTTTATTGTAGCTCTGTAAGTTAGAAAAGGTAGGTTCATTTATGGACTACTGTAAACAGTGGTGAATTCTACGACTGTTGAAATTGGTAATAATTTAGACCTTTCTAGAATAGATACTATTCCCAGGTCAAAATTAAAATTAATGATTTGCTGCACAATTTATTGGTTCTTTTTTCTATTTCTCCCTAAAATAATTTTTTGTCAATTGTCTCGAAATTTTAATTCAAATAAAAGTTATAAAAAGAGTCAAAAACTTAACAATTAGAATTTTAATCCACTTTACAGTTGCGTATTTAAAACCCGCGAAGTCAACCATGATTTTCTCACTCTTGTACTCGTTTCAAATAGCATTTAGTCATCAATCTTTATGACAGAGCGTTTGTTGTGTTCTGCATTCTATTGGTTTTTCGTGGTTTTTGTGTGATTTTGTTTGAATTCGTAAGGTAAAATTGAAATTTATAAAACTCGACTGGAATTTATATTTATAATCTTGGTGTATCTTGACCTGGAACCTTGAGATTAAAAAACAAATAATTAAATACTTTTGAGGGTAGGTTTAAATTTCCAATTTTAAGTATATTTAATGTTTCCTTATTAAATTATTGGAAATTGTTTAGAAATTTTAAAAATTCTGATAATCTAGAATATCAAACTTCACAACCTAAGAATTGAGTTTCCAGAATCCCAAAGACTGGAGCATAATGTTGAAATTTGTATTGTATTTTTGTGTTTTGATCGTTGCCTTCGCCACGAATGTTTTGTGTTACATGTTTTATTGTTTTGTTAATTTGTATTTTTATTTATAAATTATTTAAAAATGATACGTAAACAATTATTGTACTGATCTATATCACTATTAAACAGTTTACTTTACTTATTTATGGTAATCATGGCTGTTCTAAACAATATTGACAGTTTGTGCAACTACTGTTATATTTTCCAACCATTCTGAATATTTTAAATTGATACCTACTAGTGTTTATATCAGCGAAACTTGTATTATAACAGCAACAAAATGTTTGGCTATCTCCATGTTATGAGAAAATTATATAACGATTATGAGAATTTTTATAACCATAAGACATTTTTCTCAGTGTAATCATCCAGTGCTATGATCATTTGTTTTAATTGTCTACTGTTTCAAAGCTTGTTTATATAAAAAAATACTTTTCAAATAAAAAACAATGTTAATGTTTCAGAAGTGAAGGAAGAAGTTGTTTATCGAAGGTTTGATTAGAAAAAAGTTAAAATAAATAAATAACATTGTGCTTTTCACATTAAAATCTGTACTAACTACGGTTTACTAAATTCATGATCTCTAATTAACCAGTTAAATGATCTAAAGAATTGTCAATATCAACATATTGCAGATCTTTGATAAATAAACCTTTAAAAATGAAATTCCTCTTATTTCTCTCAGACTTTTCCCATTATAGGTTAGAGACAGTGAACGTGATAGACAACCCATGTATCAAAATTCAACAGGGATCTAATCTTTGTATAAGATGAATTTCGATTTCAGAATTCTTTAATCGGATGTATTGAATTTGCCATAGACAAAATGATTTATTAATTCAGAATGTTGAAATTTAAGCAGACTTGTTAAAGTTTTATCCTGAAAGAATATTTTCTTTTGTTCTCTCTATACCTATAGGTTATCCAAACACCATTAATCATTCTCCTCGCAGCTATCTTTAATGTTTAATAAGAATTTTATTGAAAATTGGAGGTATTGCTAAATTAAAAACTTTTACTTTTATGGTCTACCCTTTAAATATTTTAACAGAAACTCGTTTGTCTGCGTTAGCATAAAAGGTAAACAATTATTTCTTTTGTATTTTAACAAAAGAATAAATGAGCGTTCATTCATATTTTATTGCTCTTTATGCAGATTTTTTTGTGATTTTAATATTCTCTATCAAGATTTTTTATTTTTTTCTTATCTCGTGAAAATATTTACTACCTTTTTTAAATTAAAAATTACCCTATAATAACTACAAAAATGTTGTAAAGAAATTTCTAAAAAAACATTTAGCTTCTACAATGCTTCAGTATTATGGTTGTCTTTACAACTTGAAACTTTTATCATTTATCATTAAGATAGAGTTTCAGTCATTAATTTCCTTCTTTATTGCTTAAAAGAAAACACGGAAAAAATTTAGCAACTTTTTGTTGTAATAATAAAGAAAATTAAATTGTTCATTTTATGTATAAAATTAAATCTTGTTTGTCGTATTTTGATAATAACTCTACGAAAGACAACCTACGCACACAGTATTTTCTTAAATTAGACTTGATTCTATGAAGAAGCTTAGTCGTTTCTGGCACTATGATATATTAATGAGATAAATAGTAGGTAATGAATAAAAAATTATTTCAGTTAATTTCTTATTCATTATTTTCAATAAATTTTAAAATTAAAAAATATTAATAAATATATCCATTCAAGTTAGCCATTTAGAAAATTTTATTTTTTTTTTGAAAATAGTTAATTAAATAATAGAGAAGGAAAGGTTTTGAAATTAAATTTTCGTTTTGGAGTTATAAGGCTTTAAATAAAACAAAAACTGAAATTACAAGGCTGCCTTTACGTCGAGGAAATACGAAACGAATGTTAAAGAAATCAGCAAGGTATGTAATTGCAATTGTGTTCGCGTCCGTCGTACGTGTTTCTTTTTATGGTAGATTCAACTAGTGTATTCATTAATTTTTTGTTTCTATAAAGGATCTTAACACCAAGAAACTTTTATGTACTTTCAATATCTTGCTATAATTTTATTTTAAACTTAACTAAAGATTTACCATACTTTACAATTTTAACAATTTATTTCAATAATAAACGTAAACCTCTGTCTTGATGCAATAGATCGATGCTTACATTTTTCTTGATATAAGAAACGTTGAGTTTTTTTTAATTTTATTTTGAATTTTAGTTTTCTTAGACAAAACCGTATACTTTAAATAGTTTTAAATTTTGCTTTATTTTTTTATTACCGCTAGATTTCTTAGTGACTTAAGTGAATTACAATTTTGCGTTAAGGAATCTTCTAGAAATCAGTTTTATAAAAGCATTTAGAAAAATCTAAATCGAAAAATAAAATAAAGGAGCCATCAAGTTTCAAACCCAACATTTCTGATAAAAAATTATCTATGTATTTTCATGCATTATCGTATCAAGTCAGGCAGCATTTCAGTTTTCAATATTTAAAATTGTATACATGGGGTACGCATACCCATACACTGCGATGGAAATTAATCAAAAAAATACGTTTGGTTCTGCTTTATTCAAAGATCGCAAAGGTCTCAAGTTTCAATAAGTCACTACACCACAACTCAATCTTTAAATCAGTGTCTTATCTATCCTGAAGATTGACTTAAAAGGTTTATCATTTGTAATCTATATGCTGATTTCGAAGACAACAAATTATCTAGAGCGGGAATTTTGGTTTTCTTGAGCGTCACTTCAGGCTACATAAAATATCGGATGGTCTTAATAAGGAATTTCACAATAAAGCCATTTTTTCTATATATTTAAAGCTTTTGACTTTGGATACTATTAAGGCTACCAGATCTTCCAACTTAGATAAGAAATGAAGCCATGACGGTTTACCTCAGAACGTGAGATAATTAGTAAAAAAAAAAAGTATTTCTGCCTTTTTACTAGGTTACCCGGCAGGAGATCGGCTAAGGCTGCACAGGAAGTACTTTTTTATAATTCCAACTAAAGAACAAAACAGACTGGCTGTTTTGTTTTGGGGATGGATCATGATCTTCCAAGCGAAAGTTTATGCCATTCCATCGACAGCTCATATAGCTGGGCGCGACAGAGCAAAAGTTAGAACAAGAAATTTTCTCCTTTAAGAACGTGCAGAGATTTTGAAAAACTCATCCAACATGATAACAAGAAAGTGGACAAACTCGCTAGACTTGTAGCAGAGGACACCTCCTTAAGACCAAAAACGAAGAACCATAACTTGCCAAAACTGATCTGACTAAATCTTTTAGAGAAACACCTATCGCGTGCAGGTGTAGAGAATGACTCAACATGCTCTAAATGTAAGAAAGACGATGAACTTCCGCTTTCTGGGAGAAGTAAAAGGTTATGAGAGACTGAATTCTAAGATCTCCAGGTCGTTACCTTAGCGAGGAAAAAGTTAAAAACTAGATAAGTACTTTTGCCTGGACCGATATCTTCACTTTTGTAATGGAGTCAGGCAGGGTTTGGCAGAGAACAGAATGAAGTAGGCAGTTGTGGAGACGGTTGAGGAAATTGCGGAGAGTCAGTAAAAAAGAGCCTTAAGGGGCCAATTTACTAAGCTTGAACCTCCCCTAACTACTAAGTACTATTCGAGGATCTAAGTCTTTCATAAAAGCAGATCCGGATTAAAAGAATTGAATAGTCTAAGTTAAGAAAAATTTGACGTCCGTGCTATTTGATGATCAATTTTATAAAACGGTTTGATTTTGGCCCTGAGAGGATAGAGGAGAAAAACAAAATATGTCAGACAAAATCTGCGCTAACATATTACTAATTGGTCACTTTATAATAATTGTCTGGAATATTCTGCCATTTGGATAATTTTCAAGACTTCTATGCATTTTGCAATTTGACGGTTTTTTGTTTTTGATCGGCAGGTTCTTTACTATACTGTTTTTGTACCAAAAACTGATTTATCTTGTGTAGAATTAAACCACCTCCCTCAACGTTTATTTCAGGATATCTTGAATATGACTGTAGAAATGAATTCATCATACGGCGTTTGACATCTCTTAAAAATTCCTATCTTACTAACCCCAGATGCCTATGGAATCTGACGGAATGATGGTTCATTGTCCCAATTAGACCATTAAGGGTCATGAATCTAAAAATTGTTCAAATCGATCTGGTAGTTTTCGAGATCTAGAAAACGGGTATGATAAAAACAAGTCATTCCTCGTCGTTTGATGCGTTAAGTAACACAAACTAAAAAGATTTAATTTTTTATCATTGTGCATCGCGACTACTATTCTTTATGTGATGCTAGGTTTTATCCTAGTCAGTCTATTGAATAATGTAGCCTTCATAACAGATGATTGTTACTAACAACCATCTTGGCTTTCACTTTATCTGATTTTGCGCATCATACTTTCTGTATAGAAATTTTTGCAAGAGACTTATCAACCGTAGTTACACAAACATTATGCGTATTCACAGCTACTTTAACCTCCCAAACTTGACATTGTTTTAGCCTGAAGTGAAATGACAATAAGACCTGTTCCAAGATTTTGTTTTAAATAGTTTGAATACTGCTAGTCTATGTTAGTGTCCATGGCAATCTAATTTTAAATATGCTTGAAACTGATGTATCTCTCATTTTCACAAGACGTATTTCTTCAACAACGTGAGATGTTTGAGAACAGAGCCAACTAGAAGAATTTAAAATCTCTTGGCCAGAATTCTTAATTTTCTACTAATCCAATATCTTAGTTTTTGAACTTCAATAGTTGGGCTATTTGATCACCACAAAAAGATTACGTTTGAAGAGAATTTTAGATAAAACTAACAAAGCCGTTCTACCCCACAAGAAGGACCTTATCTGATGAGACATTATCAACCGCTTGTGTGAAACTGCCTAAATAAAAGTCTAGATGATCTACCGCGGTAGATGTTCTGTTTAATAGAACAAATCGAGAAATTTATTCTACTTGATAATCTACTACTGTTATCTCTAATATTTAATGGGAAGGGTGAGAGGGTGAAAAAGGCATAAACTGCTAAATTTGAAAAAATTATGACTTAAGTAAATTTCTATCTACCATATGTTGTTTATTAATATGAAACTCGATTATAATAACATTAAATATAAACTTTTAGGTCGTGCATTTTTAGCAAGACTTGTGGAGGTTAAAGCTTAATATGCCTAATTAAGATGATTCAACTTAGTTAGTTAAACTAACTAAAGTTTGGCATTAATCAAATTTTCAGAAACTTAATTATTAGCATTCCGGATTACACGGAATTTGAGATTTTAGATCTTACAAAGTCTTTATTTAACCAAACTGTATACTATAAGTGACCTGTAGATTTCTCCATCTTTTTAACTTTCAAGTTATAATTCACAATTTCAATTTAAATTTCTTGACATACTATTTTTTATTTAGTTTCGTTACTATCTATAATATTATAGAAAATTAAGTTCTACAAAGGACTTTGTGGTGGTTAGATTAGCATTAAGGGAATTAAATTCAAAATATTTTCAAAAGAAATATTTGCATCAAAGGAATTTAACGCGCATTTTTGAAGTCGCCTCTATAATAACATAATCAACTTCGCATTCAACGCTAGGTATGGTAATAGTTTTCCTTTTTCTATTTATTCTTCCTTTTTCAATTTACCTTTCGTTTATTCAAAGAAAACTTACACTCAGTTCATTTTAGTGTCCGAAATTGTAGATTCCCCTCTGAGCAACGCAAAAGAGAAGTGTAGCAAAAAGTTGCAAATGGGTTTTTTCCACTTTTAAGGAAGTATAAACACAATTACTCACAAGGTTTTTTATTACATTCAGCTTCTGCTGTCTTATATAAAATATAGTGACAGAAAAGCTTATTTGCTACAACATCAAAACTAATTAACACCAACAACACAGAGAAAGCAACCGGAGCTCTCTAGATGGGCAAAAAGAAAATACAACCGACCACTAAAACGGTTTTCGTTGTAATTCACTTTTATTACACATTAAAATGTTACAGTATCTAGAGATGGTAGCAAAATGCGTGATTTCTACACGTTTTTGGATTTTCTTTAAATAAATAAATTCAAAAATATACCAATTGAAAACAAAGTTGCATTTAGTACCTTAACATTTTCAATTTATTTATCTGAAAACAGCTCGTAGAGAATGAACGCATCTTAAAATAATTTATCAGTCTTAACCTTGTTTGTAAACACAAAAGAAAACACTTTTGCATAATAAATTAATATTTTCAGCTAAAGTTTAAAGCTTCAAATATTTATTCAGTAACATCTACTTAACATTAATTTTATTTTTTTTCCTTGCAGATATTTTCTTAATTTTGTTTACTAAAAAATTACTTTCTTAATTTGCTTACTTTGTATTTATTGCCTAAATTATCGACTTTAATAAAATTTAAAATATTCTGTTTCTATATAGCTATACACACAGCAAGTAGTAAAAAACATATCAACCCTTCCTTCAATTCCTTAAGGGAATGTTATTTTAAATAAACACCTCATTATATTCAATAAGCAAACAAATTATTAAAGTTATATTCCACTTTAATAATTTCTCTTTTTATGTCAATATGTTTTATTTTTACAAGTAATACCTAACTACTCAAAAACCACCTTACATGTAATTAAAACAATCAAAGTGCATTCAATTCAACTCATCAAAGTTATCACAAATTGCAGATCGGACAAATAATTAAAGTTAGAAAACTTTTGTAAAAGTTCAAAACAACTTACCATCATCTAGATATGGTCCTGCATGTACTTGCTGAAAGAGATCGCCCGCAGTAAACACGATGAAGATGCCCAACAGTAACCAGGATGACTTCATGATGTTAACTAATGGAGAAACTGCTGAACAAAACCAAACTAAAGGACGAAGGGTTCGTTTTCGTCGGCGGTGTTACAGGTGGGAAAACCGCCAAGGAATGAACGTCCACAAGCGTCGCGACGCGAATATATTGCAGGGCGCGAATGCGCGACACCACCACTCCACCTACAAAATCAACAGGCGCAAACAGTATGCGTATTCATCTATAATGTAGTACTTGTACCACTCATTCATATTTGAGTTGATTGCATTAGTTTGCCATTTTCAATTAGGGGCAAAAAAGAAAGTAGGCAATAATCTTCAAAAGGGTATTTCTTTTAATCACACCACTTCATCATGTTCTGAAATTACACATCTTTAGGTATTAATTTGGTGACAAAAATAACTTGCGCTTTAAAGGTATCTTTGTCGGGAATGTTTCTATTTTGGGTTTACTTTTATGAACATTGAACCTTGAAATGAGGTTGAATAATTAAAAATGACTTTCAAATTAGACTTTTGTTACCAAAATTTAAAACATATCGAGCTTTTGGAGAATATTTTTAAATTACTACTACTTGGCATTTTGTGACTATTAAAGTACTTCTCTTAGACTGTATTAAAACAATCAGATCAAATAAAATTTAAAATTTATTTAATGGTACATACCTTTCAATCGTACCACTTCCATAAAAACATCACAAATTAGTGAATTTACTAATGTTTCAAAAGACACTTTTAGCAAAATTCAGTAATTAGCAAACTTTTTCTTAATACGTTATTTATGCTTGTAAATAACCATATATCGTTTTATTATTTTTAATCTTTTCTTTTGTAAATATTTTATTCCTTTTTAGAAATTAAGTTTAACATTTTTCTATAATATAAAAGCCTCTGGGTTTAATGCCCCTTGACATTGTCTAAATTCATGGATTGGGAACGTTAAATTTCTCTAAAATTCTACTACCGAGAAATAATCAAGTGTTGGACCAATTTTCTGCTAAGGTAAAGTTATGTTTGAGTGAAAATATCACGAATGAATTCTGTCTTCGTTAAACAATTGATAGACTTTTCCCCGAGATATTCCAGATACGTTTTTATCGTACCGTACCTTGAGAATCATCGCCAGCAGGCGGAAATTGCCAAATAGTTTCACAACAAACTCTTAAAACTACCGTACCGTTATTTATCTTATAATGTCTTAAGATTTTTATCGAACTTTCTACGAGGTTCGTACTGCCTCGCTCTGTATAGATATTTTGAAAGTCAATTAAAATATCTTGTTACCTAACAAATGAAGAAGACGTCCATTCTTGTAAAGATTTATGTAGTAACTGTAAATCAAATCTTGTGTGAACCAGTGCCAAGAGTTCAGTGTATTTTGTGCCAACAACTGGGCTCTTTTTTGTATTGGATTAGTCCCCATTATGACATTACCGTCACGTCACCAACCGCTTGGATAAAAGTGATCCATCATAAAAATTACTTAATCAGCGCTTCACACCGGTGAAGAGCCTCAGAACATCGTTTCATACTAGTGAAGAACCCGACGAACCGATTCACAGTTGTGAAAGGCCTGTTAATATTGTTCAATTAATAGAAATATATTGGTTTGCTGACATGTTCCGAACTCTTAATATATTTTATTTGCTTGTATTTTTTATGCACGATAATTACAAAGTCGATGTTTATCTTTACCGCTTATTCATACTAAGATTTGATAACGAAGATTTTTTATTAGATAACAATTTTGTCAAATTGTTTTTGTTTGACGTTTTACTTATATAAAGTTTGGGATCCACGGTTAATTGCAAAACACCTGCAAGTGATGAATTCAATTCAATTACTGCTATTATTTATATTTTTCATACTTTAAGGTTTATGCTTTTTTCATAAAGGACCAATAAATTTTATTTTAATATTTGCAGACGATTCATTGTATGTATGTTTACCTTGCTTTTATTTTACTAGCCCCTCTTGTATTGCGCTGGATTGCTAAACCTTAAATGTTAATAAGCTTCATCTGATCGCATTTACTGTGTATGTATGTACATCTGATGCAGTTGTTTATTTGTTTATTGATTTATGTGTATATATAAGTTGTCCAACAGTGTGACCTAGACTGCTGTAACCTGTTTTTATATTTTCTTTTCTACAGTATGCCAATATATGTATTAACTTATATCAATCTTTTATTGGATGATGAACATACTTATTAAGCATTATATTACATTCTCATACGTATTCATTAGCTTACGTTCACATTGTAAAAGTAAGTATCTACATAGAGTGCAGTACAATCTCCATTTTTATTTGTGTATCATTCGAACCTGTGGTTCGACCCTGGCTAACATCTCGCCTACTGACCTAGATACGAAGATCAGCTGTGTGGTCTTCTATTCGAAAGTAGGTCACCGACATTCTATTACAGCTGGCTCCCTCTCAATATCGAAACACCTAAGATTAACGTATTATTATTATTATCGTTTATCGTTTGCTCTAAGCTCTCTTAGCTCACGACCCGTCTTCGACTATATAAAGGCTAGCATTACGGGTGGCATATCGATTGTATATATAGTTACACCACTAATGGGTTACTAATCCTAGTTTTTCCCATAACAACACTTAAATGCATACATTTGACAAGCATTGCAAATTGTCCAGTTATACACACAGAGAAATTGTCTTCAGTAAATGCAAATCTAGATTTCCATACTGTTTGCTTAGTATCGCAAATTATTGATTTAACTTACGCGTCTCCTATCCCGTTGACGTACCCAAAATTTTCTGCAATATAATTCCAGTAATACACAGCTCACAAATTTATTGTCATATAGAATTATTGCTCCTTCGTTCTTACTTCCTTTCTAGTTCGTCAATTTTATTAAAATCAATTATAAATTTATATTAGTCCAGGATCCAATAAATAATATTAGTAAAGCATTGAAAACTTATGTAACACTGTGGTCATTTAGTTTAGGTAAGGGCACCGCTTCGAATTCCAAATGTCTAGCGCATCTTTCGTTTTCTATTGCTCTTCAAAATACTATTTTTTTCAAAATCCATGGCTTGTTGAAACCATATTGATAATTCATTATTTTATTCTAAACTTTATTAACAATTTACATTGCTTTTTTATTATGTTATAATGAATAAGTATTTAAGTATTTGTGATCATTTTATAAAATCCGGTATGAACCTCAATGTAATTGCATTAGAGTATCTAATACCATTTTCTTCATAATCTACATGGATGTGAAATCAAATATTAAAATATAAATTAAATAATTAGTGCAGACATAAAGTGACACAATAATGCGTCAAGTAGAAATTTAGATAATCATTTCTAGTATTTTTTTATTAAACATTTCTATACTTACTAAGTAAATTAAGCTTCTAGTAATCAAGAGTATAAGTAAATTAAAAAGTAAATAGTGAAACGACCCTGAGCTACCTATGGAATCAATAATAGGCCATGACAAAACACGACCAAGATATATTGAACATCAAAAGAAGGAGATGAAGACAGTATAACTTTGTCAATTAATTTTTGAATAACTCAGATTTAAAGGTTTTAAAGATCTGGGCATTTTAAAAAGACAACCCCATTGTTTTATTTATTTATTTTATTATTTTAAAAGATAAAACGAAAAAAAGCCTGACAAAACAAACAGTATCGCATATTCTAATAATGATAGTCTAAAAAACTCATTTAGAGTTTTATAGTGTTTGGCTCTAAAGAATGTTACGCAGAAGAAGTTTCAAGCATTAAAAACAATATTTCGAAGACTAAAACAATCTTTAAATAATAGTAATATTAGACACCGGGTCTAAACTTAGATTTGGTAATCTAGTAATACCCGGAAAGCAAAACCATTTCAACAGGTATAAAGCAGTGTTTCAATATTAACAAATAGAGTTAAAAAAAAATATTAAAATTATCAGTCAACACTTGTAATTTATTTGATTGAAACTACCATAAATAATTCAAATAACTTGCAAATGCTTAGAATTTCATCTTTAAACTGTAAATAAAAAAAGTAAAATTCATTGACATAACTGCACCCTGACGATGATAAACGTGCACACTGCGATGCACTTCAGTAAGTTGTATACCAAGATATGGCCGACTGCGATTCTTAAACCCTCGAAATACGGCAGCGACAATAATTCCAATAAAAGTATAAAAATTTGAAATAATTTAAATTCACAGTGGAGTTTAATAACCAATTTAACCCATGCAATGTCAATTTTTCTAGGTTAAAATTGTAGAGGACGAAAACCAGAAAATAGAATTACAAAATTCAAAATGAGTACCTTTTACAAATATAAAAATTGAAAAACTATCACTTACGCTCTAAAGCGTTTTTAAGATTAATTATTTAATGAATCAGAAATAACAAGTAGAATCTGTATAAACGGCAAGAAAGACTTATTGTCTCAACTAAAGAGAAAACCAGTACAAAGACAAAGATAAACAACTCTAATTTCAAGAATAATTTTATTGCGCAAAGACCCAATATGCAAAATAGGTCAAAGATGGCATGAGAATGTTAATATTTAAAGAAAGGTAGATTGAAGCTTATTCAATTTTAAGAAAAAAGTGTTACATAAACATAGATTCGTTTCGTCCTAATTAAGCAGGTAAACATTGTGATAGCAACGATAAAATACGAATTTTTTTATTTATTTATTGAACCCCAATAATTACTACAATCTGTCTGTATTTACAAGGACATTTAGTAATATGTTTGTATCAATGAGAAACATGAAAAGTATGTGTCCACTGACATATCCTTATATAGTTTAATTTGATTTGTTTTCAATAACTATATTTCCAAATAGGAAATACAAAAGTTGTTCTCAACTTGTAGTGGGGATTATATGTATCATAAATATGGATCTTATGGATCTTTTGTCCTTTATTTATGATTGATTTGATTTGTTTCATTAAAACTAATTAACTAATTAATTAAGTCTTGTGATATTCTTCATTTGAGCCTTTGTGTTATCCTTTCTTGTTTCATAACGTTTGCTGCAAAGTGATTTGGGTGAAAATCCAATCTATCACTGAATTTCTTGCTACAGTTTTTAATCATCTCTTTTACCGTAGGTACTTCAAGGTCATGATGTAACGTGCCGTTAGTGACATACTACAGCGCATTGAAGATTGTTCTTAGCGTTTTACATTGACCAAATTGGTCTTATAATACTTTTGTAGGGTACAATTTTATTTTCCATGCTTAGTTTCGATCTGCGACCTAATAACCAGTGCATTTTGCTGAATTTTAGTCCCAGCTGCTTCCTTTTGGAGAATATCTGTTTTCTGCAAGTTAGTCTCCCATCTAGATGCATGCTTAAGTATTTAACTTTTTCCAGACTGTGGCATTAAAGTGTCACTGCAGGGCATGAATGTTACCTGTGATATTTGGTTTTATTTACTCGAATATGTCATTTTTTCTATCCTGCTCAGATTTTCTTGAAGTAACTGCGACGCTGTTTATGGATCTTTGTTGTCTGTTATTACTGCGGTGTCATCGGCAAATGTGGCAGTGACAATGCCAGATAATGCAGGTAGGTCTGACGTGAAGAGTAAACTCAACATAGGACCAATGACACTTCCTTGTGGAACATCACAATGTATTTGTTTCAGCTCAGTGCGGGCTTCTTTTTGTTTGACGTAAAAGTGTTTTTATCGAGATATTATTTGATATGATGTAATAATCTATAAGAAGAAGCATCTTTGTTTTATAGAGGAGGACATCGTACCATACCCTATCAAATGCTTGGGAGACATCAAGAAAAGCGGCTGCGCAGTATTTTCCAAATTGGAGGCTTTTGCGGATTTTGTCAACAATTCTGTGTACTTGTTCTGTTGTGATGTGATGATGTCAAAAACCAAATTGATAACTTGGGATTAGTTTGACAGGTTCAATAACTGGTAGAAGCCAGAACTGGAATAGTTTTTCAAACACTTTCGATATTATGAAAAGAAGACTAATAGGTCTGTAGGATGAAGGGCTTTCTGGATTTTTGCCTGACATAATGATTTTGGATACTTTCCATTGTGGTGGATAAAAACTCGTTTTTAGCACGGTGTTAAAGAGGCGTGTTATGAATGTTATTGTAACATCTGGCAATTTTTTTAGGATTTGACCAGTAATTAGGTTATATTCCGGAGCTTTTCGGGGTTTAACTAGAATTTCACGAGATAACTTTTCCGACCTCACTTTTCGAAAAGCTTTTGATAGGCAGTTAGTTAAGTTTCCTGAAAATAGGTTCATTTTCGTTTTCACTTACGCTTCTGCAGTTGGAAGTTAACACTGTTGTTACGTAACTAGCAAAAGTGTTGGCTTGTTTGGGTATTGATAATGAGATGCAAGTATATTGGTTGAGTATACGAATATTCCGTTTTTCAGGTACTCAATTCCTTTATTTTTCTTATCTTTTAATATTTTGTGCAATTCTTTTGGGGCTTTGTTGAGTTTCATTTCGTTTTCATAGTGCCTGGTGTTTTGTCGCCGTTTTCTGAGTTTTCTTTTTTCTTTTATTTTTTGCCTTACTTGTATGGAACAACTAAATTTGTGTTGTTGTTCACTAGGGACAGGTGTTGCTTTCGTTACAGCATCTTGTAAGCAGGAATTGAAGTGTTCTACAGTTTCTGTAATGTTCTCTTGCGTTGATGTTTAGAGCGGCATCTACTTCTTTGCGGAATTGAATCGATTTGCTGTTAAGGTTTTTAATATTTGTAAAATTATTTTGTAATAATTAATTCAAATCGAGACGCTTGGATATCTCTATTGAGGAATAGGATTGTAGAGAGTAGCTGTTTTCGCGGGGTAGTATTCTGCGTAATTTAAAAGAGCAGTTGATTCGAGAGCTTTGGAGAAGGCAGATATACTCGGCTGTGGGGAAGTCTTGTGAGACGTTTTCTACACAATTTAGCTGTGGTGGCCCGTGAAGTTTATCGTTTTGTTTTGAAGTATTTTTAAGGTACATCAGCGTAGTGCTGGATTTCCAAGGGCTACCTTTTAAAGCACATTCCTCGGAAGTAAGATGATATCCTTTTGTTCTTCCTTTCGTCTTTGGGACGGAAGCCAGTAGAATTCGTTGTCATTTTGCCCCTCATTGCCGTATAGACGTGGCCAGCCTGCAAGTTTCAAGTAAACCGATACGCAGTTACCCGTGTGAGCAAAGATTTGGGCCGTGCAGCTATGCAAGGTTAGTGTACACCCACTAATACCGTAGTGTTTATACCCTTTTGGGTTAAAGAAACAAGCGCATTCAAAATTTGTTCAGCGGAAACAAAAAAAGAAAACAAGGAAGTTTCTCCTTGGCATTATTGTAAACATTTACAACAACGGTTTAGAGTATAATCATCGGGGTGTTGTGTTTGGTTAATTATTTGTTTTAACGAATAAAGAATTTACAATCCATCAACGTTTAGCGTAAATTCGCAATGTAAATCAGTTATAATTTTTATCATAACTATTTGGTTTAGTTTTAATTTGTTTGTATGTATTAATTCATCGACAACTTTATTAAATGAAGGTAGATATTTCCTTTTCGTAATATATACATTAAGTGCAGCCGTAAGCTGTTTGAACGGCGCCGAGCGGGCGCCTACGCATTTGGCGTTTCTGGGAATCCCCTCGAGGGTCATGACCAGAATTCTGCGTCGTAGATTTAATACGATTGTGACGTTTATTCTATAAAGACTTTGTTTTTGTATAATCAACTGTTTGTTTGTTTTATATTATGTAATCTTTATTTCTTGTTTTGATAAATTTTTTTAATAGATTTGTAGCTTGATAGATAGTTTTATTATTGTAATTGTATGCACTGGTTTAAGTGAAAAGATCGAAGTCACCCAAGTATTTGACTAATTTGATGCAGTTATATTAAATTTCATTAATAAAAAATATACCGGGTGATTCAAAAACCTTGATATACTGAGTGATCCAAAGAAAACGATTTGATGATTCAATTTGAATATTCCAAATTTAATTGACGAAACATTTATACAGAGTGAATTGAAAATATTTTTGTATAAGGCAGTTTAACGCCTTGAGTAAGCTTTTGTTTTAGAAAATCTAAGTAAGTATTTGTAAAGCTGTTGCCGATTTAAGAGGGACTATGGTCCTTTTGAATCTTGTGATTTGGCTGAATCCATAGTGGCGCCTTCTAATAATACAGATTTTGAGCTATTTTAGTGATAAGTAGGCATTTCGAACCTAGCCGTCTTCGACTGTCTGCTAGTCTGGGTATCAGCGAACTTAGTTCTTCGTGCCTTCTAGTCGCTAATTATAAGCCTGTGTCTTAAAGTTTATTTTGGCACGTAACATTGCTTGGGGTGTAACTTGCAATAGCTTATAGTTGTTATAATTCTTTCACTTATTTGTATTATAACCAGAAAGTGGTCGTATGAAAGCTCGAGACGGGACTCTGCTTTAACTTATTCTTTAGGGATGCTACTAGTAATTGCAAAATCTATAGCATCCGAGATTTTATGTAAGTCGGAGGGCCAGTAGGTGATTCTTCAGTTCCTATCGTTCTTCGTTTTTCTGTTAAGGTGTGCAGTGTCCTTCCCCTGGTTGCAATTCATCTGGATCTCTATTGAAGATGCTTGGCGTTAAAAGCGCCACCAATAATGAATTACTTGTCAAATCTTTGGAAGAAGGTTGCAAATTCTTCTTTGTTAATCTTATGTTTGGAAGGACAGCATATTGCTTATGTATTTATATTAGCCGCTCAGTCCTGTACTGTTATGTTAATTGCTTGGAAGAATTCTTTTTGGTATTTAGTTTCTTTGAAGTAGCGAATGTTCATTTTTAAAGAATTGTTGATCCACCATGAACTGTACCGTTTGTGTACATTGTGTGATGTAAACCATATTTTAGGACTTTTAAGTAGTTTTTAGATATAAAATGTGTTTTGGATATTAGCATTAGGTTCACATTGTTTTTATAAGCAAAAGTGTTTAGTTCTTCTATTTTTAGTGACGACTAGAGTAGTTAATATGTTTACCATGGAGTTCGTTTTTTCCATTAGATCCTTCATTATGGTTTTTAGCTCAGTTAGTTTGTTTACTTGTTTTGCAGCTGCTATTTATAGTATTTTTTGTTGGTTGAGGTAGATGTTTTGTATTAGACTGCCGTGGTTTTTAGTTACTTGTCCAAAAGACTTTCCTGGTTGTACAAATTGCCTGCCGTAGGTTTTGGAATTTGGCTGTGGTTAGTTTTGGTCTGGAAATGTGTTTTGTTGCAGCTGCATATAGATGGAGCAGCTTTTATAATTGGCTGGACGTTTACCTTCTTATTGGACGCACTTTATATCATTTGATCTTTCTTTTCTGGGATAGTTCAAACTTGGATGGTTGATGCATGCAGCTTGGTGATGGCAGTAGGCTTTGGTGTGTCCATATCACTGACATTTAGTACACTGTGTGATTGCACATTTTTTGTGGGATGGTTCAAATTTAACCTTACATTGAAGCAGTGGTTGTATTTTGTAATTTCTTTCTTGTTCTCGTCTGATTCTAATTCTATGTAGAACAGAAGCAAAGGAATTTTTGTTGCTCGTTGTTGTATATTCCCAATATTAGTAACTGCAGGTCTATGATTGTCGATTTTATTCCTTAATTCTTCTTGATCTGTTGTTAGGTAAATGTTTTTTAGGACTACTTTGAAGTCTCGTTTTTGTTTAGGTTTTGTAAGTGTGAAATTCTACATTTTTTTCCTTTAAGGCTTTTACAATTGCGGGGTATGTTTCTGGTTTATTGAACTGTATTTTTACCAGTTGTTTGTTTAAAATTTTCAACTTGTATTCATTTTTGCATATTGTTTCTAGGAGTTTTGATAATGGTGTGATGTTGCCGACTCTATCGACAAATATTGGTGACAATTTGAGAGTTTATTTCTATTCTTCTTCTTTGTCAGGTTGGTCTTAATCTTTATCAGTCTGTATTTTTAGCTGTTCAAATCTGTTTGATATTGGCACCAGGATACTGAGCTAGTAGTTGCTGATTCTGGTTTGCTTAAGATTTCTCGATTACTGATCTAAATTAGAAAGGGCTTTTTTTGGGTTTAGCGTTTGCCATTCTCCTTCGTTTGTCCATGGTGCGTTTGTTTTAATACTGTACAATGATGATTATTATTAATACATTTGCACAATTCAAATTTTAAGATGTCTGTAGCGCAATTTGGCAAAATTTAGACATTTTTAGATATAATTCTTTAAGGAAAAAGCAGCTCTACCCAATCCAATCCAATAAATGTCACCAATAACAACGATATTAAGATTTAGACGTTACAACTTTTCCACTAAAGGCAGATCAAAGTTTAAAATTTGTCGTTTCTTATATTTAAAGCTGAACTTACGAGTGCATCCTCAACGTTTATGTAATAATACAATATTTCTAGGTAATTTAACAAGTATGAAAACGTAAAATTTATTGATACTGACAAATGAAAATAAGGCATACCTATTTCTTGTCAGTAGGCTATAGATTTTGGCTGTGTGTTCAATTTAATAAAAATTATAAGACACTAATAGATTCCAGACATAAGCAAATATTTTAGTTGATATAAGAGGGTCAGCTTTTACAATAAATACCAACGATTAGGAATGACCGCGGCCACCTAGTACTTGTAAGATAGACAATAAGCCAAGTTAATTTAGAAATTCAACCTATTATAGATGCATATACGACCCTTAACCTTTATTTAGCATTTATTCTTGTACTCATTTAATTGAAAATTATACCAGTTTCAGTATTACTAGAATCAATTCGACAAAACACGGTTAATGGAATCACCTTTTTTAGAGCGAACTCTTAAGACTGGAACTAGCGTGTACTAATAGCTTTAACAAAAATAATAAGGACGTCCTTTTAAATAAACCAAAGTATTCATACAGCAGATTGCTAAACTTTTTGATGCATGTACAAATAGATATTAAAAAAAGATTTAAACGCGCAAAAAGTTCCTTTTGTATTTTTCTAGTAGGAGGCATTGTTTTCCAGTAAAATAGAATTGTGTAGTACTCAAAAATGTCATAATTTCAGAGAAAATTTTCCGTATGATCTTTACAATGAAAAACAAGTTTTCTTGGAACTTAATTTAATTCTCAGCCAGTAATGAATATTTAAAGAACTGTCCAACTTTAACATTTTGTATCTAGAAACCTGGGCATTTCGTGACATACAAATTTATAAAGACTACTAGGCCTTAATATTTTTGACTCATAAATTTTAAGGGCGCGCTGTATATCAAACGTCATTGTTTCTATCAAAGAATTCTGTAGCCTTAAATTGAGGAATACGGAATTAAATAGCAACGGATTCGCCTATACAGAAATTACGAAATCAAAAACAAAAGATGAATTCTAATGATTTTGCAAGTATTTCCATTGTTTTCACTTTACGCCTGTGTAAATGCAGCGACGAGTGTTTTTATAAATTATGAATTTTTATGTGTAATTTTAGATCAATGTTCAGTTACTATTTTAAAGCTTTTTGCGTCTTATAATTAGTTTTTTTCTTTCAGAAAAACAAAATCTGATATTGTATTATCATTAAGAAAATCTGCAGTCACTCATATCTACTAATCGTAACATGCTACGGTTTATGTCAATTCTGCACTATAAAGTGAATTCATCAGGAGGTAATCAAGTCTAATAATCTTTTTGCTATGTAGTTGACTTTGTAAACAATCATGTTGTTTCAGTTGTACTGCATAGTGCTAAAAATACCCATAGTTTTTGAGAGTGATATTTATTTGCTATGTTCAATCCGTAAAAACCATTTACAAAGCCTCATCATTTTACAAAGTTCAACATTTTTTCACTCATTGCGCACTAATGTATCCTTATTTAAAAACAGTAGACTTGTCCTGAAAGTGGGAAAGTGGCAGATAATACAGTGCAGGTTACGTAATCAGCCAGAAAAATTCTCACAGTGCTAATGTAATCACCTTTTTACCTGATTTTGTTACAGAAGCCGTGATACTCTAAAATGAACTCAAGATGATTAGGCAGTTTAAGTTTTGGTTATTTTCTCTATAATTATTTTAACGTCTAACGACATCTGTATTAAAGAATCAAAAGGAGGACAAAACCACAAAGTAAGAAAGAACAAGCGACTGTTAGTAAAACTGAAAATCGTTATCCGTGGTGACACACTTGATTAGTGATTAATATAGGAGCTCTTTGTTTACTTTGATATATGATATTCTAATCACTCTATATAGCAAAATATTTATATATTTAGTAACATAGTTTCATCTGTGCAACAGCAATATGAAAACATACGTTTCACAATGATATCATTTGAAAGATAGCGAAATTGGCCCATTGTTTTTTTAAACACATTGTGGGATATAATTAGAAAATCAACACACTAAACAATATGATTATTTTATTTATTGTATCAGTTTTTTTCGAGAAATTGTGTTTTATTAAATAAATAAATGTATGATCTGCTTGTTAATAACGTCCCAGGGCAAACGGTGTTTCGGAGTTCGTTGGAACAAAATATCTTTTAAACGATGGTTTTAGTGGTGTGTGTTCTCCCATTATAGTGTACTTTGGAGAAACTACGTCTTCACCACATAAACCAGTCAACCGTTCACCAGGGCACCCTTCACAACTTGTAGCTATAAATTTTCTTGAGTAAATACTTTCTATCATGTAATCCATTGAACGAAAGTGATTACACAAAACTAAAACAAATCATACTGTAATAATTTACTTTTTCACAAATATGGTAAGTACTTACCATAATGCAGTGGTAGGTTCATAATATCTACTATAGAAATTACTTTTTTATATAAACATCCCGGTTGAAGTGTTCCACAATTTATATAAAAATCTACCGTCCCACAATCGCCATAAAATCCAAGATACTCTTGATTGGTATGAATTACGTCAACAAATTTTGCATCCGATGGATCTAAGCGACGATCGTTTGAAAGATACGAAAAGAGTGGTCCGGCCGGATCCAATGCAGTTATTCTTCCCAATTTTTGCTCACATAGATTTTGAACTTGTTGGCCAATAAGACCCGCCATTTGTCCTCCCAATGAATGCCCAACTACATGAATTCTATTTAATTTGTAGTCTGTGCCTTCTCTTACGCGGCAAAGAAGTCTAGCAATTGTATCGGCAATTCTTGGTATATAACAAAAAGATGAGCTATAAAGATCATGTGAATATTTGGACCATCCAACAGCAATAACACTACAGTTGTAAGTTTCTAAGTATGCCCTTTTAAGCCCTTGTATTCTTACATTATTGTTATGACCAAGCCATCCATGTATTAATATTTTGACGGGTCTCTCCAGATTGAACGAAGTTGGATTAGCTTTATTTAAAAGAATGCCTTTTTCTGGATTTTCGGGCGTATACAGCAAAAGTTTTACGTCATCTTCTTTGAATATAGAATTATTTAAACAATCATAAAATTCTTCAACGAAACCTGTTGTAACGAAAGAGACAATTTCATTTATTAATCCTTCTGGAAGGGTACCTAAAGTAATAGTATCTTCGTCTAGTGGTATACAAACATCTAAAAAATATTATAATCAAACACATTACATACAATTAAAAAAACTTATGTCAACTTTACTGAGATGTAAGAAAACACAGAATACTATAACACTCCGTAGGATTACCATTCTGCACTGTGTAACTTGAAAACGATTGCTGATTTAACGTGTTGTTTGTTTTATATTGCAGAGGCGTCAATCGTCATACACGTTTATATTTTATTACTACTTATTTTTATATTCTTTTTGTTTTTTCAATTAACTGTCCATTCTTAGATATTTGTTTGACATTAGTTTTTTTTGTTGTTTATTGTCAGGTCTGTATTATTGTTTTAAGATGTTAATTAATTTTTACTTTTTCAATTAAAGCATTTAATAAGAGTTTAAGAGAGATTGACAGACTGTATTATTTAAAAATAAAACTTTGGTGTTATCAAAGCTTTACTTACATAGACATTAATCAATAATCCAACATTATGATAATGATAATCACGACAAACAATAAAAATAAATATTTTATTATAAATATATGTAGTTATACTGTTTCAAATACTATGTACGTAGTTGTAAGTTTATTAAAAAGAATTGATAAGCAAACCAAAAAGTTTTCGTAGAATTTTAATTGATACTAATGAAAATGATAAGTAATTTTCCGTTTTTACATCCAGTCAGTGTAATATAATATGCGTCACCAAAAGTAGCAACTTATACCACAATGCCAAATACTATCCCACGTTTTGATTTCATATAATGTGTAATCTGTCCTGGATATACAATTATTATATTGTTGTTTTTATAACGTTTGCACTGTCAAAAACAACTGATACGTAATTAAACTGTGATCGTCTTGACAAAAAATTATATGCGAGTAAGGCTCGGTCTTTTCACCTAATAACTTGATCTGAAACATAGCAGCTATAAATACAATTGTACTAACAATGATTTCAGTGGTATTTATTCAGCAAATAAATTTATTGAGAGATGAAAAGACCGGGCCTTAGTTATATTGGCACATTTTACATTTTTCATAATTTTTATTATTTTTGTTTTTCTTTAGATACTACATTATCTCTTTTTAAAAACTTTTGTAAAGAAATTTCCTTATATACATATACAGAGTGTTCCAAACAACATTGTCAATATGTGTACCACGAGATGCCTTGTCAGAATTGTTGCTGTAGTACCTAACTCTTAAGAACTGTTGATAGGAATTACTTTCTAAAAGATTTTTGATCGTTGCATAGAAATTTTTGTAGAAAATAAAAATTGCCCACAAACGTGTACGCACGTGTAAACCAACTGTGAACCTCACATGGTTCATTGAATAGCTCTTAGCTTGTCTTTCACCCAGCCTAGGGTTCTATTTAAATTATTATTAGTATCCATAATTATTAACAAATATTACCAATAATCGAATTTGTCTACACTTATTAGCGTTATAAAAAAGTAGGGTTATATAGAGCTGTAGCTAAAACTTCTAGTGCCCAAGTGCATTTCTTGTTTTTCACAGAAAAATATGTACAAGTTGCAAACGATTTATTCTAATATCATCTAATCCGAATTTTGCAAAAATTTTCTAATAAATTATTTATAGAATTTTACGTAGTGTCAAACAGCTCTTAATATAAAAAATATTTGAGTATGATTTCTAGACGTTTCGGAACAATGTGTTTTCGTTGGTACCATTTGGTACCCATTACGTACTTAATGACTCATAAATAAGCCCTCCAAGAAGTCGTAGGTCAGTTCCAGGTCAAGTACATTTTTTTAGCCCAAAGGTAACGGCTTTTAGAAATTATACCTGAGGTTGTTTGTAGAGACTTGATCGGGTTATTCACTGGTAAAAACCGTTTTGATTAAGATCTACAAATAACAACACTATAAAACGTCAGTGATACTGCGTGATATCGATTTTTCCTGAATGGTGGTGGAAAAGCAATTGAAGATCAGCCAAACCGCTTCTATATTGTACCCTATACCATTATTATTATTATAACAAAAAAAAAACCCAATAGCACTATAACTTTCCATTCTGGGAATATACGACCTAACGCTCTATCTTAGTGTTTGTTTTTGAAAGGCAATTGTTTTAAGTTCACATCTCCAATTTCACCTTTTTAAATCTTTTTGTTTTTTCACTGTAGATTTTCTGTTCAGATTCAAAATTCCCCTAGCGCCGCCACTGAGCCCAAATAAGAAAAATTTGTTTTGGCAGCGATCTCTATAGAAATGAGTAATCCAAATGACATTTAAATATTTTTCAAAAGCCCTATTTCACCTACTTTAGAAGTATGCCTATGGCAGTCTGATTTTACTTTGACTAGCCAGATGATTTTCCTTGCTGTGTCACTTCTTTCTATAGAATCTTTGTTAGACATCTGTGGAATCATATATCCAAAACCGTCAAAATCGATTATTTGATAGTTTTAGAGATCTAGACACTTGCTTTCCGTTCGTATTTACTCATTCATGAAAACCAACAGAAATTAAGTTTTCAAGATAGAGGGTTTTCAAAATTACTGCTTCCCTGAGATTGCCTTTTATTTTCCGTTTTCTTGTAGATATTACACATATAAAGCAGGAGCGTGACGCAGCGGTTGAATCAAATGCCTATCAAAGCGAACCAGGTCCAATTCCCAGCCGCTGCAGAGGATAGAACATTTCACGTTTTAATTAGGCTTAATTGGCCTGCTTGTTTGGAATAAAATAAATTAAACTAAAGCCTTGACACTGACCATTAAGATTGGAAGATTTTTAAAAACTCGACTTTCCTCGTGATTCACGCATCTCATGAAAAACTGAGAAACAAAAATTTGTTCCAAGTTGAAAGTATAATTAGAAACGTATAGAATTGTTTGATTAAAGCAATTTCTCTTCCTCGATATGCAAGAGATAATAATAATATCTTGAAATGTTTTCTACGTTTGTATAATGCTGAACACACCAGTTAACTTCGAGAACTTAATTTTGATTATTTCATCTAACAAGATTCCCTTTTATTTTTAGTAACTAATACAAATCTTTTGTCGGTTTTTAGATCATCCCATTTTTAACAAATGTTAAGGACAACAATTAATGAACGGATAGCTCACTATGAAATAGGTGAAATATGAGAATGTCATCGGTTTGATCTTGAAATTGATTTATACTTCACACTATTATTCTCTGCCTTGCGTATAACCTTGTAGACAGGGATTATTATCGTTAACTGGTCCTTTATTTTACTAATGGCTCTTTAATATTTTGCTAAGAGTTGGTTTATTTTCTGTAATAGAGCGATACACCAAGATTAAATGTTTTTCTAGTTTATTCTAAGTATTTCTGAAAAGAAATGATGTTTTCTTTAGGTTATCTTTGCTTCCGATAAGCCAGCAACTACTACATTTTTCACCTTACAGATTCTAATCTTTCCTATCTCGTTGCTGTTTTATCTTTCTTGTAAGCTTAATTATATTTTAATAAAGTCTTAAAAATTTAATAGTTATTAGTTCACCTTAAAATATTTTTCTTTCATTATTTTTTAACAAAAGCTTAGTTTTATTGAAAAGAAATTATACGTTTCTTTGCCATTGATATTATCTATATTATCAGGCTCAATATTAATTAATTCAGGTTAGTTTTCTTTGTTATTTCGTAGGCTACAGTTAGGTTTTTTTCAGTCGCCTTATTAATCTTTAAGATTTTTTTAATTATTGGTTATGAACGTTTTATAATAATTCAGAAATTTACAAATTGTGCAGTAATCTTTTTTTTTCTTAAGTGGGTATGTATTCATCGACCCATATTGATAGAAGTCTGTACTGCCTATCTTTATTTTACACTTTTAGTGGCTTTTTTGCTGTCGAAGAGATAGTTTCAATAGGAAGCCTTTTTAAGCTTTAAGTCATAGTTTCCTCCCTTTCTCATTTCACTTAATTAGACCCGGTTCCAAGAATAGTTTTTAAGCCTTTTGTGTTTTTTTTAAATACTCTTTCTAAGTCTACTTGCTTGTGATAAAAACTTCCAGTTCTGTATTTCTATTTGTCTCTTATCCTTACAATAGCTTTCACCATGTCGTAGTTTCGTTAAACTTCGACCGGGGACTGGTTAGGTAGATTCTGGTCTTTCCGTGCTCTAATCTGCCCCTTGTTTTAACTTGATGTAGTACGCTCGTTGGTGTCCCAATACTAGGTGGTTGGTTGATTATTATTTTCCGTCAAATTTAGTTTTTGTTGAATTTTAAAAATATTATACCTTTAACAAACGATATTTTTACTAAATTTTAGTTAAGCAAAAATCAAAGTAAAAGAAAATTAATAAATTGAACAGAGCAAAAATTCATTTTATAAGTTGCAATAAGGTATAAAGAAATAACAAGAAAGAATCTTTTTAGGAAAGTCACAAAAAAATATAACTTATGATGATATCCCAGAAGAATCACAGTTCTGTGTTTTCAGTAGGAAGTAAACGAATTGCTAAAGCAGAAGAAACGCGCACACACTAAAAAAGTGTACATTCTAAATTGTTTTGGGGACAATACAACTGTGTCAGATGAAACACAAAATTGAAGCAACTGCAGTTTCCCATACTCAAATTAGGGCTTTCGTTAAAAAGATAATTTTGTTTAGTTTTGTTGTTTACGTCTTCTGAATCTTATTAATTTATTTAATTTACAACACATTTTGCGACATTTATGTTTATTTTATGTTGGTTTACTTGGTTTTTTTGGTACTTATACCGGGTGTTCTGGAGCCTTTCATAGTCATTCTGTAATTTTCATGTTTGATTTATTTAGCTTATATTTCAATTATTATTCTGAGTTAAACTAATTGACCTGTACATTTTATATGAACTACTTCAGTTTGTGACTGTTGTATTTATGTTGTACCAGTTTTGAATGTTTATTATTATTGATTACAGTATATTTCGTTAATTATAGTTGTGTTCTTTGATTGTGCATATAACCTCCTTCCTACCCTCAAGGCCACTGCTAAGTTTAGTTGGGCTAAAACTAAAAAGGTTTTTATTGTAAAGTAAGTATATTGTAACCAAAAGTTGTTACAAATAACAAATTCTTTTTAAGTAAGTTTTATTATACTTCACCTACATTTTTATACTTTTAGAGTTAGTAGTTATTATAACTTACAACAAAAGGTAAGCAAAACTAATGCCAATATTAGTATTTTCCCAAGCAGGTTAAAATTAAAACTATATTAACAAACGTACATCGCCAGGTTTTTTGCCTGTTTCGACGTCATAAGCGTTACTGAAGATATTCAACTGCCAACCGCAGCGACAAATAAAAACTAATAATTTTAAAATTTTCTACAAAACTTTAGTTTGCAAACGTGACAATATAAAGTTAAGAATTTTATAAATATGAAAAAGTTTTGTTGACC
>VTPC01007585.1:0-13187 GCA_011009095.1 Ignelater luminosus
AAAATAAGAGATTTAGTAAAAACAGATGTGGCAACCACGCAAACACTGTTTACTTGGATGAATCTAAACAATTGTTTACATCATAATTCATCTGTTACATTTTGACATTTGTGGTTAGCTGGCGTTAGACATACATTTTGTAATTTGAGTTATTCTTGCACATTTGCTGTTTGTTGTTGAGTTTTTCCTTAATTATTTTCTATTCCGTTTCCGTTGTTTGTTATTGTTGTTTGTTGACTTTTTGTTTTTGTTAATTTTTATTCCGTTCTGTTTCTGTTTACTGACTTGCAGTTCCCGTGTTTTTCTGGTATGTATTAATTCTAGTTTTTGTATTTCAGTTTTATAGTTTAGTTTTTCTTTAGTCTTGTCATGGAGTATGCAATACATGAGTATACCCCGACATGATTCTGTTTCTTGGGCAATGTAATGGAATTTACAATGAAGCTGCCAGACTTTATGCAGAACGTTTTCCAAATAGACGCCACAGGTTTAGAGAATCTGGAAATATTATGACAATTCATAATTTAAATGGAGGTAGGTCGCGAGCAGGCAGAAATGCTGATTTAGAAGAAGAAGTTTAAAGCACGTGCCATTATTTAAGTTAAAATACATTTTATTGTTACAAAACGTACAGGTACCACTGATATTCAGATTTCAACAGCAAATAAATAATTAATTTTTAAAAATGTAGTTTTTTTTCATAAATGTGATTTTTTTACATGAGTTTACTTTAGATTGCTTTAGATTTAAATTATTTCAATAGCTAGGCTGATTTAATTTTTTAATGCGATCAGATGTTTGATTCGTCGCCACCTTTGGCTGTAAAGGTTACGCCGCTTTCAGGGACTAAGCAGCGTTGCCAAGCTTATGTTTTTTTTGGCTCGTATGAAGAAACTAACTGCGTTAGAGAGTTCGCGTTTGAAGTTTTGTCATCACAATTGATTATAGAAGGCGGCTACCTGAAGCTTTTAATGCAATATAGGGACACCCTGTATATGTACTATCGGGAGCAATTAAAAGTAAATGGTCGATTTAGATGTGTAAAATTTAAATTTAATAATTTACTTTCAATTGCTTCCAATAGGACCTTTGTCTATGCACGAAAGCAGTCACGTGCTGAGGACGGTTCTATTTTCAGGTCTGGCGGTTTGAGTTTATTTCAAAACAAACACGTTTGTATTGTTTTTGTTTTAAAAAACAATTGACAATGTTACGTGACGTCGCGCCATGGTAACGGGTTTCCAAGCAACTCAGTTTCACACATCCATTTAGTAACTGATGATAACTGATAAGTGATAATTATAAATAAATATTAAGTTAGCTGAACGATTGTTTATTTACAAACTAAATCATGATAACAAACTAGCGATCACGTCACGCGCACGAATTGTTATTGTTAAAAATGGCGATCAGAAGTGGTAAAATTTTTAGAAATAAATTCCAAGGCTTTCTAGGCGTTTTTTTCTTGATCATACGGTATAAGAATATATTTATGGTCGGTATTATAAAACTTTTTATTTCCCGAATAAACTTATTTTGAGAGTAAATTAATTTATGACATACATAAAAAATGATAGAAGAAACAAAATCAGGTTACTAAATTCTATTTGCCTAGTAATTTGGTTTTCAATGCCGGGCCTTAAATTGCTAATTCTGCACGAAGCTTACTTTTCAGTATTATCTAATATTATTTTCACAGATCGATTTTGTTTTGTATATTTATTGTTCTTCTTAAGAACAGTATAAAAACCGGATGTGGGATCTGCGCAAAAATGACTTAGCTTACTAGCTTCCTATTTTAGGAAAGTAAAATACTACAGTATGTGTGGGTGCATGCATTACGTATGTTTGTAAATGTATAATCTAATAAACATCGATTACGTTTCAAGAGTAAATAATAGATACTAATAAGAAATGAATTCGGATAGTGTCAATTCGTATTTACTTATTAATTCATTAGCATAATTTAAAAAAATTGAAGCGTATTCCTGTAACTGATACTGTTGCGTATGGTACTAGAAAAGCATGTAATGATTATGTAAATAAACCATAAATCACTTTAATGAGCAAGTGTTTGTTTACACTTACGTCATTTATTTTCAAAGAAGAGTATTTTGTTAAACTTTTTCAATAGTATCAACCTTGCTAGGTCGCTCATTATTGTAGTTACAACGGAGAAAAGTTGCTTTTTAGGGAAACTGTAATCAAATGTCCATTAACAAATTAAGATTTAGTTGGTATCGTAAGTGTACTTCGCGTCGTGATAGATCAACCTTTGTTCAAACATATTAAGCTAGAATTGCACATATAATACACCTACTAATCCCTCCCAACTAAAATGTTTGATTATTATTATGAGATAAGAATAAACAAGAAAACGTGAGTGAATTCTAATAATACCTTACCCTAGTTATGTATAAAACGAATATTGATTAAAGGAAATCTAACAAACTTAACAGTTGTGGAGAAAGTATAAAGTATGTTTTGTACAAGAAATATTTTATTATTTGTGCTGCTGAAAGTTATCTAACTTATTCTTTGGTAGATGCGTAGCAGAGTCTTATGAATAATTAACTTCAGATTCCTTGTAAATTCCATGTGCGAGGCCTTATGGTTGAAAGTTGTAAGACTACCACACAAATAATAAGGGAAAATAGGGTACTAAGAACACGGGGTAAAATCGACTATTTTTAAAAGTGAACGTTTTCGGCTTCCATTTATCATTTTTACTACAGTTTTTATAATAAAGGTTGCTTTTGGTGACAAATTCCCACTAACGTTTTTTGTTTGTTTTTCGAAATCAAGCGCCAATTTAATTCAAAATTGATATTGCCATGTAGTGAGTAGTAACCTAAACAAATTGATGACAATAGTGGATTAAGGTTTAGCTAATGTTTAGGGTTATGAATAGATTTGCCGTTAAAAAGCGCCCTGGTTGCAGAAAATACTTCTTTTAAACGCTGCAAGACAACTGATTTTTACGAGTATTAACTTGTACTACAGTATTGCAATAAGAAATGATACGTGAAATTACCTGTTTATCCTGATAAAATATATTACCTAACCTAATTTTATGTTAAATTGGGTCGAGATTTCTGCATATATTTTTTACACATAACTTTCCATTTTAGAGCGACTCGGAACATGGCCAGGAATTACCAAAATTTAAATAAAGCTTTTTTTGCGTCACTGAATATTGAAACCGTTGGTAAATGTGAACACACAAGCTATGACATCATACTGACGCCCACTGTTTCGACCGTTTTTACAAATTTATTACAAAGTGCATGACCAAGAGCAATGGTGTATATTCAGAACAATAACTTTTAGATATTTAAGGGACATACAGTACGACCAAAAACAAGTAAAAAAAGTCTTGATGAACATGGGTCCGCAAATCAACCGCTTTCGAGATAAGAGGATTTTTGTTTTTGTAAATTGTTTAGTTTTTAGCATTTAGCGCTACAGAATACGATTATCACAGAAGATGTTCGATATGTCCTCCTTCCGTTTCTACACAGAATCTACATCTTCTCCAGAAGGAACTCGGTACCCTTTCTAAAGAGCCCGGCTGTGCTCGAATTGTTTGACAACATTGCTCAATTCGCTGTTGCAACTCGGGAAGATTATTTATAGGTGTTGCGTACACTAAACCTTTCAAGTAACCCCAAATACAAAATAGTACCTACTTTTAAACATCTATACAACCCTTGTTGTATCAAATATAAAGATATTGGAAATCCTTAATGCAATTTTTGGAAAGTTCCAATGTACTTGCCAATTTTTTTCCCAAGCAACTGGACACTAATTTCATGTTACATGTAGGCTGCGAAAAAAAAACAAACATAAAGTACCATCCTAACTAAGCAACTTAAATAATGCCCGACGCTTACAATTTATATACAGTTATGCTGACCGTTAATTATTGGTATCATTAATAGATTGGCTCTTGTAATTAATTTAGTCGATAATCAATTTGGGCCGATTGCTCCACAATGATTTGATTGCCATCAAGATTAATTGTAGATCAGAAAATCATACTTTGCTTATGGGTTTCTGATCACCAGTCAATATTGATGACAATCAAATCGTTGGTACCAATCAGCCCTTAATACCGTTGATAACTTAATAGGATCACTTAATCTTTAATCGTTAATTGATTCATGCAATTAATTTAATTGTTCAGTATTCGATGCGATTAATGTAATCGTCAATCGATTATCTTTCACGATTAATTCAATCGTTAATCGATTAACAATTAAATTCGTAACCCTAATCATTAATCGTCAGTCTGACTAAAATTTACCCGACACCGATCTATCATAAGCTTACAATAATAATCAAGAAACTTTAGGTATTGATAATAAAGTTAGTAATCCTCAGAGAGAGAAGGGACAGTTTATTGTAGGATATTCAATAGAACAGAAAGCTTCTCAAATGTCTTATAAGAATTACGCTAAAGTCTGCTTGTAATGTAAAGATTCACTTATGTGAAAAGTAGTACGTTGTTTTTAAATGAATCCTTTTTGGTAAATAAATAATTGTTTCGAAACATATTCTGCATTTTAAGTAACATTCTACTAAAATTCCGAGATTTTGTAAAAGTAGGCACTTGTTTCAAGTCGCTCCGATTATAGAGACGAGGCGGAACGCTTCTAACTTTTTAAATTAAATATTGACTATTGCATTTATTGACGTGACACATTAACCCTTCACATGCTAAGATATTTGTTTAAAAAATATTCAGTGGTTTAGAAGTTATTAACAGAAATATAGCAAATCTGTATTCAAGATGCCTCGGTTGACGGTATCTCAGAAACTAGCTTTTTTGGGGTAATGAAAACTTGTATTTCTTTCTTTAAAAAACCGAGGTAGGTAAATGTAGATTTTATTTTGGCGATGGGAAAAATATTATATAACATAGCTTTCTAACCAGAAGTCGATAGGAAAGACGCTTTACGATAATTTATATTCAAATGTTATATTGTTTCAGGAGTTTTAGAAGAAAATGTGGAAATAATTAGAAAATAAATCTCTTCGTGCAAACATGTATTTTACGTACTGTTGAACATACTTAAAGATATGTAGGTTGGCCGCCATCTTGAAGAAATGGCGGAAAATGTGGGTCGCTTCGATGTTTTTCGCTTATATCTTGATACCGTTGACTCTATGTAAATTATTCACGGAAGTAAACTGAAAAAGCATATAATTTGCAACAAAATAAGTATACATTTGTTTTATAAACTGCTTTGTTCTGGAGAAAAAACTTAAGTTTCGTAAAATGGTGAATTAGGGTTGTAGCTAATTTCCAAACAGTTAGAGTTTCCTGACAAATATTTTATTTTATTTTTAAAATATATTACATAGCTTTTCCAACCAGAAATCGACAGTTTTCTGATAATTTATGTTTGAAGCTGTTTGAAGACAAACCATTAAAAATTTTAACTTGATTGCATTATCTTTCCTTAGTTAGAATAATGTATCTTATTATTAAAAGGTATTTTTACCATTGCATTGATTTTCAGTTATCTTGAGACGTTCTTTGTCATTAACTTAAAAATGTTTACATAGATTGTTTCTCTAGCTTAAAGCGTTTCAAACTTCAGCATAATTTTTTTATAAACAACTCTTAACAGCTCACCCTGTATACTGTATGAGTTCCATTAATTTACTTCGCTCTGTTGGTTACTAATTGTGTCTAGGTAGCATTATTAGAATAAGGGACACGTTTTATTAGTGCAATTTGTTTCTCAATTTTTTTAATCAAATATTATTACGTTATAAAATAATTAGGTTTGATATTTGCAATAGTTACACTTGAAATTTCTATTTTAGACGCAATAAAGGTTTTCAAGAAAGTAAAAACAAAATTTCATTAAAATTCTTTGTTTTAACGTCACTAACTTTCCCTTTTTATTAATTTCCCCATGTTATTAAAACTCGAATACTTTAATAAACTCAATGAAAGTCTAATTTTAAAATATGGGCTATGGATAAAGGAAGGTAAAGACGAAATAACGCACCTTTATCAACTACATTTTGCGAGGTTTCTAATTTTTTGAAATAACTATTCAATTCATATTTTACGAATTATTTAAAATCAAATTAATAATTCGTCTTATTACACTTGACGGATTTTAACAAATTTACATACCGCTTTTCAACCATATAATTTAGGTCACAAACACTACTTTATACACTTCATCACGTAGGTACACTTTAGATTTGATCAATTAACTCAACAAAAAAGTGGAGATTTACGTGGCGTGTAACCACAAACCCCCAAGGGAAATTACTCACCTATATTTAAACAAACTGAAATGTTATACGATGTACTTACCAATTTCCAAAATTCAATTATATGGAAAATTTGCCGAATTCTACTTTTTGTTTTCAGGCACTTATGGAATAATCAATTTTAGCCAACTCTTGTTTTTCGTAGCAAATTATTAAGGCCAGAATTTGAATGAATATTATAAGATAATTTTGTTTTTGTGGGTGCGTGTTTAAAAATCGCCCAAGTGCAAAAATCAGAGATGCATAAAATTAAGGTCTTGCTTCTCCTGTAAAACTGTTTAAAGCGGGTAGGATTACAATTCGGTAAGGGTATCGTAAGGTAAACCAAAAAGGGTTGAATTTCATTCCGGAGAACGTTAAGAGGAAAACTTTGTCACTAATTAACTTCGAGACAGGTCCAGAAAGGCGTCAAGCTGTTCACTTTCTCTCGCATTTTCGAATTAAGTAACCGACTATCAACGCTCTTCGAATTTTCGAAATTTATTGAAAGGTACTTATAAAACTAGGATAATTAAATTTCTATTGGGTTCTTATTTAATTATTTAAATTTTCTTTTTTAGATTTCGTCTAGAAATGGATTTTTTAGGATCAAGTCTTAATTCAAGAATGTCCTTTTTTATTACTTTATTGCGTTTCTCTAAGAAACAAAATTACCTTGCCTTAATTTCCTTGCTATAAAGGTCATAGTAAATTGTTTGGTTTGACATTTAATTACTATACCATGCCGTTACAAAATATCAACATAATCTTCTAATGTTAACAGTAATTTGTTTAACTATTATGATGTCAGTGTTTCCTTCAGAAAATCCTCTAATTCTCTTAAATTAGCATAATAAAAGTAGTTAAATCTAAAAACTAACTAAAACTCAATTAATTATTGTTGCCAGTAATATTAACTATTTTTGTGTAATAAATAAATGATTTAATTTTTTATTTCAGGTGATAGAACAACTGTATAGTCGTCGAATACTCTTTTCCTAGAAGAAACACTAACAGAGAGGACCGCTGCAATTTTTGTTTTTGGAAATTTCAATTTTACGACCTCTACCTCAACTAGCGGTAAGTGGAATGTTTTAACGTAAACGTGCTTTCGAAATGATCTGCGTTTCATTAAGCAGTTCTTCAAATACTTCGCATATACACAAATTGGTATGCTGATGGTTGCGATAACATTAATTGAAAACGTGTTAATTGTTTTATGAGTTTTAAACACTTAACTACTGCAAAACGGTCGATTTCTTGAAAATTTAATTTCATTTACTATTTTAAGTACTAGCATTTACCTATTTCATCGTTATTTTAATAAACAATGTATTTTCCAATATGTACTTATGCGTAACGTTGGGGAGTTGTTACGATTTCTTAAAACCATTAATGCGATTCATGCTTTTTAATTAAAAAAAAAGTTGTGAAGATGGAAAGCTTTATATAGAGTTTTTTTGTGAGGCTCGTTTGCTTGGCCACAGAAACTATATTTAAAATTAAGCCCATTTTCTTAACAAACATACGTTCCAAATTGCACTTTTTCAGAGATAGAGAATGGCAATGCTATACAGTATGAATAAATTAAGTCGAGACAATTAGATAGGCAATATGCATTGCATGCTCAATTATTTCACAAGCTTCTTGGTTATTTGTAAACTTTTTAAAATAAATAGAAGTCAAAGGTGTTAAGTATTTTTAATAGTAAAGCAAATCAAGTCAAATTAGAAAATGTAAGGTTAAAAGTGTAATAATAGCATGTAATTAAATAGAAAAAGACGACATAACACAAAAAATTAAAAAAATGATAAAACATTAAATGAAAATAAAATAGAGGAGATATACATAGACAGAGTGGTATCACTTTTATAGAAGAAGTATACCATCACAGTACTGTAAGAATGCAGACACCATTTTCGAGATATACATTCTTTCCGTGGAATGCGTCGTTTTCGAATAAACTCAAATAACTCCAAAATCTATTAATTTTAACGTATTATGTTACCATGTTTTATTTTCGATATATTCGAAATAGCACGCTATATTTAAATGAAATATTTCTGAATTCTAATACATGCAAAGACACAGGATGAGCATATTTTAATGAGTGGTATTCCAAGTCCATGTCAAATTACCGATGCGGTTCACGAGTGCGCGTATGTACACGAATGAAAATTATAGGATATTTTGACATACACTAGGGATATTTGGTCAGACCATCAAAGAAGATTTGCAACAAAGAGTACTTTCAAACAAAAAATCTTAAACCTTAAGAAACAAAAAAGTCATTAATTTTGGGAGCTGTGTGATAGTCGCCGTCAGCAAAATTGTTGATAATTTGCACTAATGCAATTATCACTGTAATACGCCCACTGAGAGAAATAGTGTTTGCGGTCTATTTGATTTTTTTAAAAAAAGGTTATACTTGAATTTTTTTCGTAGGACGCTTGGTTTTCGAGTAAAATTACATTTTCTAAATTATATGTTAATTCAGGCTTTGTTCATGTTTACTTTAGATTAATGAGAACATCATATAAGCTCAGAATGTAAATCTATTGACAGGGATGGATCTAGAAATTTGATATAGATTCCATAAATGCAAAATATACAGTGTGTCCAAGATAAGGATGCACAGCATGGGGATCTTGGAAACGGTAAGAGATAAATCATCGGTTAAATGGGATGAAAATTGGTTATTTATAGGAACTTTTTGTTGGCGTTTGCAAAATCTAGATATCTTGGATAGTTTCAGAGATATTTTAAAAAATAGATTTCTCGATGTTCGTTATTATTTTTTCTTTCCTTTATTTGAAGAGATATCGGAAAACTAAAACCACTTTTTTATTGCCACTTTTTGTTCTCTATTAAAATACGCTAACAAAATTCCTGTACAACGTTTCGGTTTCGAGTAACCATCATCAACCTCATTTTTTTAAATAGGCGGAAAAACAATTGCCGTAGTCAGACCAAATCCACGGGACCTATTTGCCAAACCATTGAAAGTGCAAGAATTCAGATACAAATTGATTCTTAGTATGAGAAGAAAACGAAGGACGGGAAAATCTTCAGAGATGCAGGCACTGAACTTATTTTTGCATATTATGATATTGAGGTTTGTAGATTTTATATTATATCAGATCTCTTTGTTTTAAAAAGGTATAAACAAGGTATAAATATAAAAATCTTTCTTCTATTTGTTTACTTTCTCTCCTATGATTCCCTTTGATCTCTATTAACTTATAGAGCTATCTTCATTTATTTTTATTCTCAAACCCTAAACAGTTTTACCACGAAGAAATTACCTCGAGACTGTTACTATATTTGCTTTCTTGTTTTAGTGTGACCTGTTTGTGTTGCAAAGTTGAAATTAGGCACGCTAGGCTTTTTATGTATATCTACCGTACTACTTTCATTACAAACACAATTTTTTCTTGTATTCTATGACTACAGTCGTCGCTTGTACAATCCAGATGGACCCTAATTACGGATTAGGCCTCGGAATTAAATAATGTTCTTAGCTCTAAACCAGTGCAGCAGTCACAGTATTGATTTCCCAAAGTTTTTTCTGTTCAGAATGTAAAAGTACCGATGGCACTCTTTTGAACACCTAGCAACCTTGGCAACATGTTGATACCAAAATGCAGTTTTGATATGCCTATTTTCGAGTTCGGAAGGTCTTAGTTAATTCTTCCGTCTTTTAGAGAGGGAGGCATTGAGAAGTTTAACATTTTGGTGAACGATCATTCGAAAAGTGCTATGTCTATTGACTGTTTTGACTTATTTTACGTAGATTCTATTGAAACTTCTTTTATTTACACTGTTGTCTAATCAGCCTCTTTCAAATTTATGCTCACAACAGAAATCAACAGGGTATTGTTTTACTAATATTAGTTCCCGCAAAATAGCAAACTCTAAAGTTAGCTTGTTTCTACAACAACCAGATCGTGTAAAATCTGGTCTGGTTTTTATTTCGTATACGGTCTGGAATAAAGTCAGGGTTCCTTATAAAGTCATTTAAATCTTTCTAATAAAAATCTGTTTTATAATAATCAGCTGTTTTGATTACCGCTAGATACATTGATTTCTTAAAAGATTTTTTAAAGTTTAATTTTTGCAATTAGCTCTTTAATGCGAGGATTACGGAAATCTTATTTCCACTTGCAGTTTCACACGACCCTGACTTGGAAGTTATTCTGATAGAATTTATTTATTTGCTTTCTACAATTTAGTGGCTGCACTCTGTACATTCTATGGAAATGGTACGAGAGACCGCTAATTCTTCTGGATTTTCTATACGCAAATTCCTGTTAGAATTAATTACAGAGTCATCGCTACTGTTTTTAGTGTAAATACACGGAGGTACTTTACAGCCTTTTATATGCTCGAACGGAATTGAATCGAAAGATACAAAAAGGGAATATGTTATTATGGGAAATACGTAGTATATATTCCCTTTTTGCATCTTCCGCTTCAATTAACATTAATTTTGCCATTGCCACCTAGCGATGCCTATGCGCGATGGTTGGAAATAAAACATCTGGTGGAGTTCAGAAATTTCCATTATAAAAAAGAGGAAATAATATTAGGATGTATGTACACAAAAACCTTGCTTATTTTCCGTACGTATACTCGAATTTAAACTATTATACATTATAATTATAAAGGTTGCTGTAATTACTAGAAATAATGACAAGGCATTACACAAAAAACACTTATGCAATTAAATACATCGAAAATTTGTTTTTAGCTAGGTACATTTCCGTTATACCAATTTAGGCTGTATACCTAAAGTATTAAAAATTCTAATTGGAATGAATATTACATTATTATTAGCTCAACTATTTAAAGCATAATTTTATCTGGCTCTTAAACCATAATTATTCTACGTACTTACAATTGGCAAGATGTGCAATACACAAAAATCCAAAAATAGATCTTACTCTTGGTGTATTTAAATGTTGGCTAAAAAAAGCGCAAAAACGAAACTACATAAAAAAGTAAATCAGATTTTAATTTGACCGTTAAGCCGCTTAAATGTTGATATAAAACTGCGTACTTTTTATTATTTTAAAATTTCTTTTTTTAGGTCAAATTAAATTTTGTAACATCATTAGAAATATGTAATTAGAGCATGATAACTAGATTAGTACGTTCTTGAGAAACGTTCAATACTGAACTGTTTATCTCTCGATTTACGCTGCAAGTGGAAAGTAGCTTGAAAATTGAATTAAATTAAAAGCTTGCATAAGCAGTTCTTTAATGTCCCGCGAGATATGCAATAAATTCTTATTTCATTAAGAAAGAAATCTATTTCTCAAGGACCATTTTACTTTTTCGCCATTTGCTTTTTATTAAAACTTTTTAGACTTTATGTTGCGTCTATAGTTGTGGAAATATCTCATTTTGCTGGTCTTTCTATTTGGTCTAAATTGTTCTACGGATCACAATAAATTAATGCACAATTTGGAAAGATTTAAAGCGCCAGGATAGTTTTACCGTCAATAAATTTATTTTAGCCCCTGTTATCTATCTATGTAATACACAAGGTGTAACAGATGGTTACGTTTAAAACCTTCATATTGACTTTCAAACACTCAAGATTCAATTTATCTTCTTAAAATTGTAAAAGCAGAAAGTTCCACAAATATTCTAGGATCATAAATAAAATTTCATAATGTTGTTAAGTGTTATTAAGTTTAGATCTATTGTATTGCTATAGTTATCACTGCAATTACCAGTGAATGCGAAATAACTTAATAAGAAAGTAGCAGAATGTTCCATCTAAAAAGGTAAGTGAATAATAATAATAATATTAGTAATAATAATGATAATGATAATAATAATAACGTGAATGAACTAAACCTCGACGCAGAGTCAGGAAATCGATCAACATCTTTGATAAATATCACAAAACTTTTTAGCGATGATATCAAAATGAATTTTGAATTACACAAATGCTCTGCAGTGCATATCTCTAAAGGTAAACTCACATATTCAGACGAAGCATTCATCGGCACCTGAGGAAACATATAAGTATTTAGGCATTCATTCAAAACCTGGGAATTAACCGCACCACTCTAAAGAAGAAATTTATCAATAAACACAAATCCAGGCTTGTGAAGATACTCAATACTAAATTAAATAGGAATATGTTCAGAGCCATTAAATCCTGGGGCGTCTTAGTACTTACCTATCCCTTTAGTGTTCTCAAATGGAGTATGGGCCCGACTTAGATGGGGTAGATAGAACGACGCGTCGCCTACTAACAATATTCAAAATATCCCAGGTCAGTCGTGGAACGGCTATACTTGGTACACAGAGATGGGTGTTGCGATCTGTTGAACATTTCTAGGCTGTGCAGATCGTAGGATGGAAACATGCGAGATTACTTCTTAAATCACTTGCATCCAAAGATGAGGAAAGTTGCAGAAACTGATAAATCCTATGCCCCTCTTGATCTGGGCCATCATAATGCAACGGTTCAGCCTCAAACTAACGCCGAGGAACTGGCATCCTGAAAGCAGAAGCTACTGCATGACAAATATCCAAAACAGCTGAGTATTCAATACGTTGACAAAACACAGTCTTTGGAACTTTTAAGAAAAGATCACCTATATCCAGTCGCTGATGGTTTTTTCACCAGTACTCAGGATAAAGTGATAAAGACGAAAAACTATGAGCAACCCATACTAAAAGCTAATGTTATTGCTACATATCCTGCTTTAGCTTATAATGCGTACCTTGTACAACACAACCAAGTTGCAAAAATTATTCGTATTCAACATTCTGCTCATTTTCACGGAACCCTATTATAAATCTACACCTTCTACTGTCCTTGAATTCCTCGAAGCTCTACTATACTGGGACCGGCAATTAATAACCGATAAGACCATTGACTTTAACCCCCC
>VTPC01007588.1:0-13533 GCA_011009095.1 Ignelater luminosus
TTATGCTCTGGTGTATTCTAATATATCATATAATATAGTTGCATGGGGTCAAACTGTAGATATACAAAGAGTATTTGTTATACAGAAGAAAATAATTAGAATGATTTTCAATTTAAAATATAAGGAAAGCTGTAGGGATTGTTTTAGGAACCAAAAAATACTGACTGTTACTAGTATATACCTATACAAACTACTTCTTTATGTATATAAGAATAAGTATAAATTATTAACACATTCTGACCTACACAGCTATCGTAGTAGAACTAAAGATGACTTATACGTGCAACGTTACAATCTTTCATTATATAAAAAAGCTCCAATTTGTGCTGGAAGTAATGCCTACAACAAACTGCCTCAGAGATTAAAAAATAGTATAACTTTATGAGAATTTAAAAGACAGTTAAAAATCTTTTTGATAAATGATTTTATACGAGGGCGGTTCAGTAAGTACCCGTGTTTGACGACAGAAGGCGTTCCTGAGGGAAGTTGGTGTTATCATCGTGTGCTGCCATCTATCAAACGACGGTATAACAAATTGCAGACTGATTGATAGGTTAGTTTGGATTTGACAGCCATTTGAGTAAGACGTGTTTCGTGATTTTAGCTAAGATGGAAAAAGAGCAGTATCGTTCGGTAATTCGCTTTCTGTTTTTGGATTGGAAAAAATGCGAGGAGATAATAGCAAAGTTGGATGCTGTTTATGAAGACACTTCGCCATCTATGACCACAGTTAGATATTGGTTCAACAAATTTAAACGTGGGCGAACATCCGTTTTTGATGAGGAGCGACAAGGATGCCCGGCAGACGTGGTTACCGAGGAAATTATTCAAAAAGTCCACGACATGATTCTCGCTGATCGACGAACGAAAGTGCGTGAAGTAGCAGAGGCCGTAGGTGTGTCGACCGGAACGGCAATTAATATTTTACATGATAAGTTGGCGATGAAAAAATTGTCGGCGCGATGGGTGCCGCGATTGCTAACGGTGGACAACAAGCGGATGCGGCTGTTAACTTCGAAGCAGTGTTTGGAGCAATTTAAGCGAAATCCGAAGGAGTTTTTGCGTCGAGTTGTCACCGTTGATGAAACCTGGATTCATAATTACACACCAGAAACTAAGCAACAATCAAAACAATGGATTTCTCCCGGTGAATCTGCTCCAAAGAAGGCGAAGATGGTTCCATCGGCCGGAAAGGTCATGGCGACGATTTTTTGGGATGCGAACGGCGTCATCCTCATGGATTTTTTAGAAAAAGGAAGAACGATCACTGGACAATACTACAGTGAGTTATTAGACAGCTTCGACAAAAAATTGAAGGAGACACGGCCGCATTTGGCGAAAAAGAAGGTGCTGTTTCACCACGATAACGCACCAGCACATTCATCCGGAGTTGTCGCCGCCAAACTGCATGAATTGCGTTATGAATTGCTGCCGCACCCTCCGTATTCACCCGATCTGGTTCCCTGCGACTTTTTCTTGTTTCCTAACATGAAGAAATGGCTCGCGGGAAAAAATCTAGCTCAAACGAGGAAGTCATCGCCGAGATAGAGGCGTATTTTGGAGAGTTCGACAAATCCTATTTTTTGGAGGGGTTAAAAAATGGCAGGAACGTTGGGAGAAGTGTATATTTCTAAAAGGAGACTATGTTGAAAAATAAAAAAAAAAATTTGAAAAAAAATTGTGTCTTCATTTCTAACACGGGTACTTATTGAACCGCCCTCGTACACTAAATGAATATTACAACTGTGATACTTAATAGTGATAATATCTAATTGTTCTAGATTATTCTATTACTGTTCCCTTATTTGTGCTATTTTATAAGTGACATTTATGTGATAATTTGTATGGTTAGCTAGTTAGTTTTTAAAGAGATTTTGTCATTTTATTCTAGTATTTTAAAGTGTATCATTAATTATTATTATCTGCCTATTATATATGAAGCATTTCAATCCAATGTAATTGGCAAGAAAAATAAAGGATTTACTTACTTACTTACTTACTCACTAATAAATTATTGTGTTAATTCGCTTTTAATTATTCGTTGTTGATTGAACAAACTTCAGTAGAAACTTGTTTGTTATGTATTGCTGAGAACTGCAGCCTCACAGTCTCATTAAGTTGGTAGTAATGGCTTATAATACATTTGATGAGTAAAAACCAAAAGAATGATTGATACTGTTTAATATGTTCCAATTTTTTTTTATACATAATTGACATGCTGACATTTTTTTTTAATTGGCTAAGTATTACAATCTGGTCAATTATGACCAATGAGCAATTTTATTCTAACCTAGCTTACTATTTGAAAAACTTAAATTAAGGTATACTCATCAGTGTCCTTAATGCTCAGCTGTCTTTTAACTAAGTACACTACACCTGACGTGTACACTACCGCACCATTCTCTGCTTTTCACTGACTCTAACACTAATTCAAATTAGCTCAAAAGGTTTAAGTCTTTTGAGCCTTCTCACTAGTTGCGTGTTGTCAAGGAGCTGGATGGCTTCAACATTCACGTGCTGATGAAGTCTTTCTTCATATTGTCTGGCAAATCTTGTGATAATTTCATCCACAGTCTCCATTTCCAGGTCTCGATGGAGGTCGCTGTTTCTAGAGTACCAAGGTGCATTTACCATACTTCTCAATACTTTATTTTGGACTCGTTGTATAATTGTTTTATTACTTTGTTTGGTACAGCCCCAGAGCTGAATTCCGTAAGTCCAAACTGGTCTAAGTATTTGTTTGTATAACAAAATTTTATTATGCAGACAGAGTGGAATTCCTACCAATCAGCCAGTACATTTTTCTGTATTGTAGGTTTAGCTCTTCTTTTTTCTCTTTGACATGAGGCTTCCATCGCAGTTTTGCGTCTAGGGTCATGCCCAGATACTTAGCTTGGTTTGAGTAGGGTATTTGTTGACCATTAATGTTTATTGGTATTGGTTCTATTTTTTTGTTTGTAAAATCTACATTCCAATTGCCATTATAGCAGTGTCATCCGCAAATGTGGCTATTGTGTTATTTTCTGGTTGTGGAATGTCACAAGTATATAGCAGGTATAGAACCGGATCTAGGACACTTCCTTGTGGCACTCCCGCTTGAATTTCTTTCAGTTCAGAATAGGCATCTTCCTGCTTTATTCTGAAGAATCTATCGGATATATATGAATGTAATATTTCTACGTACTGTTCTGGGAAATATGAGTTTAACTTGTGTATTAGCCCTTTGTGCCAAACTTTGTCAAATGCCTGGGCCACATCAAAAAAATTGTAGAACAAACTTTTTTTTCTTCGAGGCTCTTCTCAATAATACTTGTTATTCTGTGGATTTGGTCAATCGTGGAATGCTTGTTTCTGAATCCAAATTGATGTGTTGGTATTAATTTTTGTCTCTCAATAACACGTTTCAACCTTTTGAGTAGTAATTTTTCAAATAATTTTGAAATTACTGGTAATAAGGAAATAGGCCTGTATGATGTCACTTCGTGTGGTTGCTTGCCAGGTTTTGGTATCATAATCACTTCCGCGATTTTCCACAAACTTGGCACATATCGCAGTCTGAAGGATGCATTTATTAAGTTTGTTAATTTTACTATGGCTTTCTTAGGCAGATTTCTGAGTATTTCCCCAGTTATTAAATCGAACCCTGGAGATTTTTTTGGATTGATATTATTTTTAATTTCATTGATTATTTCTTTTCGAGAGGTGAGTCGTATACTTTCTTTCTCTTGTATTGAATTTTCTGTTGTTAATTCTTCTGCTAATTCTTCCCTGTCTTGAAAGATTTTTTCTAGATGATTTCCAAACAATTCTGCTTTTTGTTGATTACTCCGTGCCCACTTTCCATTTCCCATTCTTAGTGGCGGGATTTGCAGGATCAGTCTTTTTAATCTCTTTGTTGCTTTCCAAAGAGAATAGTCTCTACAACCATCGTTGGTAAGTTCTTTCAGATATGTGTTAATAGTGTCGACATGCTGACGTTAATAACAAATTACAAACTAGGAAACACAGAAAAATAATAAATATGCAAGTAACAAATAAAATATAACAATTCTGCAACTTTTGGTTTTACAATTAGTGTATTTTTTTACTGACCTAGACTTTTGTTTATTTATTGTTTAATACGTGTATAGTACAACATAGTAAATTTATCTACTCGTTTATGTAACTCGGTACACTTTGATTGTAGAAGTGCTGACTGGTAAATTCCTGTACAATGAAATGTAACGCACTTCTTTTAATATGTTGTAAATGACCTAGAAAGTTTCGTTTTGAAAATAATTTATGTTGAATTGTTAGATTCGATTTAATTTTATGAAATTGGAATTAAGTTTTTAAATGGAAAATAATCTGTTTAATTCAAGATTAAACATTGATTCTTTCTAAATTTTTCAACTCGAGCATTTCAGCAATTTTTGTTGTTAGTGCAAAACTTCCAGGACATAAATAATGCTACTGTAAGCCTTCCCTTACTTTATCGGAACCATCAATGGAAAGACAAACCAGATCTTATCTCGTTTTTTCTGCTTCATTTACGTTCACATCTTCCGTACCCACGTCTAATGGAGAAGAATAACTGTATAGTTTTATAATATTTCAACTCACGTAGAGGTAGAAAAATTTAATAGCTTGAATTTTCCTTCTCTTGCAGTTTTTACTAATTATTAATCTAATACTATTACAAAAGTGTTTGTTACAAAATTCAGTTCTCTCCCTACTAAAATTCAACATGTGGGATTCTAACCATTAAAACCAAATTATTTGATTGTACTACAAACAACAACTATTAAAACAGTTATGTTAATGTAAACCCAGTCATTTTAATAAAAATACCAATTTCAAACTAATTTAAACAATCATTTGTACGTGTTAAATTCAACAAATAGAACACTTTACTATTGTAACAATTTGCACAGTTTGAAATAACCAAAAACCCTTTTCCCGAGTTGAGGAAACTTGCGGAAATAACTATCTGCATCTAAAAATATGTTCAAATCGCGATCTGTTCAGATGGAGAATGCTCAATGTCCGATTTTATGGTCGATTTATAGATTGAAAACGCTATGGTCCTAGAGAACCGCAAAAGAATGATGAAGGCGATAAAAAGATTAGATTCGTAGAATATAACTTACAATAATATGTTCCACTTCCAGGAAAATGTTACAAGACCTTAGTGTTTAAATAATATTACCGCATTTTCTTTGATTTATATCAAGAAATAAAATAATTTTTCAAAAACTCTTTTTTGCTGCTTTAATATAAAATGGCTTGTTTTAAATTGAGGTTGCTATCGAATGGAAAATTTTAAGTTGGAAACTCTTGACGTTTAATTTCAAGTGAAATTATAAGAAAAATTGAAACTTGTCAAACAAACTTATTTTTAAATTTAGATTGATATTTCCCGTGGTATTATTTATTAAAAAGAAAATGCGTGTACCTTTTCTGTAAAATATTCTTAGCCAATAAATTTGAAATTTAAGTAAATGACTTTAATGAGTGAATAAGGGCAATCTGCAAAGACGTTACCTTTTTAAATATCAATTTTAAAAAATGGTTATTAATAGGCATTACTTTTTAATTTGACATAAAACGATTTGTTAATTACAAACTGATGAATGTACTATATTACAAGTAAAATCAATACACACTGATTAGCGTCAGTGAAAATTGAAATTGAAATCGCTACAGTTTAATTGACATTTTGATCATATATTCATGAATTAGCCATCGAAAGATTAATTTCATAAATGAAAAAATTGAAAATTTTGGTTTTATCCAGAAACATATAAAAGAGAAAAATTCAAGTATATGATCATAAAATACATTGTATTACTGGATTGCTCACGGATTTTCCCTGTTGATCAATAAGATTAATCATTAATTGAACCAGCGCACTATTTTATTAGCAAGAACCAAGTTGACGTTTACGAAAAAACTATGTCCACTCAAACCTTAATTTAAGATTACCTCTCTGCATCTCGCAATCAGTTTACTATATCAAAATGTAACATTCTCTTTAGTTATAGTTGTAAGGCGTACTTTATCTTTTGATTATTTCAAATTCTTATACGTAAATTATTCAGCTGAAGAACAGTTAACTGCTATAACGGCCAAAAGTAAAACACTGAAAACACAAACAGATCAGATTCCGTTTTGTCACTGTCACCAAAACTAGGATAAGAGAATCGACCTGGCAGATATCCGTCTACAACTTTGTGATCAAACAGCACAGCAGCGTACTTAGTAGACTCAGAGTTAGAATCTCAAGCTGCCATTCTAAGTTAAGAATGGATTAATTACTCCGCTATATGTGATCTGTCGATTTTGAAAGAAGGAAAGATGCATAACCGACATGTTTCATCAAGATTGTTTTCATTCTGAAAATTGAGACATCATGTACTTTGTTAGTGAAATTTTTCGGTGGTTAAAACCGTTCTCTTTAACCATCCACGCTCAGCACCGTCAAATCTATCGAACCTCCAATTTCACCTGCAATTTTCATGTCAAAAACTTGAGAAATCTTTGTGTGACGTAACCTTGTGGTACCATCATCGTTCGTGTATACTCAATGGCGTACACTTTGCACTTCGCGTCCATCACTGCGAGCACCACCACAGCCTCTTCAGCGAATTCTCGTCAAATTCCCTCATACAATTTATCGTGCCTCTAATGGCTGAGTTAGAGCTAATAGCAACCGTTAACAATATTAAAACTTTTATGTAGGTTCACTAAATTGCAAATGTAAGACCAAAAGTGCTTCCCTTGCTCGTTAAAAATTAATTTAACCCTAAAATGAAATTGAAACTCAGAAGGGAAAGTGAATCTTTTCTATCATAGAGATCAGCTTATTAAACAAAAACTTCCATAAACTAGCAAACTATTGTGACTTTGCTTGCATAACTAAAAGAGCACTAATGGCGATTTTGTGGTTGCAGAACTCTTTATATGGGGTAGGCTTGATTAGGAAAACTACAACGAGTTGCCAAGAATAGTTCTGTTAGGTGACTCCCACAACACCAGAGCATTGAGTAAATGTGAAATGATGGAGAAGAGTAAAAAATAGATGATAACAAAAAGTAGAGATGAAGCGAGAACGTTTACATACAGTGGCTCAAAGACAAAAACATTACGACCACTAATACAAAAATAGAAGACGAAGGAACCCAAAGATCCAGAAACACATGTTCGAAATCCTCTGATTTGTAAAAGAAAACTTGCACTTATTCTTTACGAAGCTGCGCATTAGGATATCATAGTTGAATCTTTTTGAAAACCAAGAATAGATTTTACTTGCCTCTGTCTGTTGGGCAAAAATGCTTTTGGACTTCTCGTGGATTGGATAGTGCCAACTAGTGTGAGTTTTTGTTTCTGTACGTAACTTGTTTGCAAAGTCTAAATTTTGAAAACCAGTTGCCGGTTGTAGTATTTTGGGCTCCTTCTTTTATTGGTTCAACAATGCGAAGTACTACGTCTATAACCGATATTCCTAAATTGTACATTTTCTGTGGTTGCTTCTTAACGTAAGGCTTCAAATTTATTGCGTAAAAAGTTTTTGCATCAACTAGTACAAAAACCTTGAGGCCATATTTGGCAAGCTATTACTTTTCATGGACTGCCCAAAGGCAGCTTTACCTCTAAATCCCAAGAGTTGTTCATCTACCGTTAGGTATTCTGAAGCATAACAATATTTTTGGAAAGTTTTTAAAAATAAATTTGTTACTTTTCAAATTGCTGCCAATTTATCATATTGTCTCCTTTCCTCACGGTCCCTTATTTTGTCAAAACGTATGCACCTGACTAGGAAACAAAATCTGTTAAGACATGGTGAGATAACAAGCTTTCAGGCTTTGACATCTGGAATTATACCAAAGCTTATGGACATTTTTTCGTGAACATTTCAGAATGCCAATCATGTTATATATCGTATATCAATAAAGGTTTGAAGTTCAATTGGGTCAGTATGTAAAGCATACCTTTCTCGACTAAAGTTGTCCTTTACTGAATCAATACTAATGTTAGTATATTTTACAATTGTGCTTACAATAGTAGTATTATCCAGAAATGAGTTCAGCGATGCTATTTCAGTTGTGGCCGTACGTTTTTCCTTTATGGGTCCAGGTAAATGTGTTATAATGTTGCATGACCTTGTACGTACATTTTGTTGTGGAATTTTTTTCCATTTCGTTTGATTATCCTTGCTCAAATAATAATTTAGTTTTCTCATTTCATCCCCGTCCTCTGATAAAGACCTGATCGCCTCTGCTTCTGAATTGGAGTCATAATCACTTTTCTTCATGATCTTCATCGTCACCGTCACCAAGATCTTCTTTACTCTCCTGTGCGTCTTCGTCACTTTCAACTTTCTGAATCTACTGCAGCCATGTTTCTGGATCCCTGCTTGAACTCGGTTAAGGATCTGATATTTTCCTTTTACGATACCTAAAAAAACCAGAGTTGTAGTTGTAAAGAATATCCGATTAATTTTAAAATACTTACTCAAAATTAAGGTATCGCAATTTCTCGCGTGAGAAACAAATGTCAACTAATAATTAATTACGTGATCACTGTAATCGCATGAAATAGACTGAATTCAGATAAGCAGTAACCAATAGATAATGGAAAGGTACTGTGGACGGCACTGATCTAGTGCTGCGATCTATTGAGATATTGAAGGAATAATATCAGTGGGGGACGTTTGTCCTCCACGTAACTAACCAAGGATTACGTAGGTGGTGCGTCTACCATTGTTCAAAAATTGGTTTTAAACTCAGTTTCTTAAAACCCCTGAACAAATAAAAAGAAATTTGGTTAACGAAAAAGGGTGCAAAGTCCTCGATATTTGGCAGCCGTGCGTCTACTCAGCATTATTACCAGAGAGACTGATTTCGGAACAGTAACAATTCCCTGCGGCCAGGGAGAGTAAAAATAAAATAAATAAAAGCTCGATATGCCTACCACCACGACAACTCCACATATTGAGGAATTTATTTAAAAAACTCAACGTAAACAGCATTGCAGGAATCGAGTGCGTATGGGTTCACTTTAAATATGTGCATTACATCTTAATTAATTTAGTTTACATACCTCCAAAATCTAATATTGAAAAATACCGGTTGTATTTTGAATTATTTGAAAATATCTGTAAAACGAAATTTGATCATATTATCGTTGTTGGAGATTTTAACGTACCTCAGGTTTCGGAATCTACCTATGATTTTTTCGAAGGCGGACGACCAGCCAAATGTGTAGGAGAATTTATTCGGTTGCATAGTCCACGGTCCGTTAATAACATTTTAAATTCAAAAAATTTACTTTTGACTTAATATTAACCAATTTACAGTGTGTAGTAATTGAGGATACTTCACTCCTACTTAAGGTTGATTTGGCTTATCATCCTCCTCTAAATATAATTCTTAATTTCCTCAAGTATGCAAAGGACAATGCAAAAGTAAGTAATTGTTCACACACAAAGTATAATTTTAAAAAAGCTAATTTTGATGCAATGTACAATTTAGTCAGATCGAAGGACTGGACATTTTTTCAAAATGAAACAGAGGTTGACTTAGCGTTAGATAAATTTTATGACATGTTCTACAACATCCTGGACGAATGTGTACCAAAAACCAAAATTATAAAATCGTGTAGATATCCTACATGGTTCGGTGATAGTTTAAAAGCAAAATTTTAAGAAAAGCAAAGAATAAGATGACTTTTTAAGAAAAACTCTCTGAATCGTAATCTTAAACTTAAATTTTACAATATACGCAGAAACGTAGAAAATGAAATGAAGCGAGCGCTTTAGTAATATCTGCAAGGCATACCTGTAGTCGGAAATACGTACCGATCCCAAAAGGTTTTGGAGCTTTATAAATAGTATTAACGGAAATAAATCCGATTCATTACAAGTTATTACTTATCAAAATACATCATATACAGGAGATCCTTTAATAGCTAATGCGTTTGCAAGCTACTTTAATTCGGTTTATTCTAAAAGTAGCAACGCCTCTAGTACCGTTGAATTTATAGATTATGCCACAGAAACTGTGAATATACAAGAAATTTCCGTAAATCAAGTAACCAGGGTTGTTAAGGGACTAAAGCCTCGATCAGCTCCAGGCGTAGATAATATTCCATCTTATGTAAGAAAGGGATTATCGGAATTTTTAGCAAAACAGTTAACGTTTATCTTTAATTTAGGTTTAAAAACAAGTACATTACCAAGTCGTTTCAAAGAAGCATGGGTTAAACCCATTCATAAATCAGGCAACACTAGTGCAGTAGAGAACTATCGTTCTGTGGCCATACTGAACGTATTTTGTAAGATATTCGAGATGGTCTTGCATGCGCATGTGTATAGTTGTGTTAAACCTGCCATAAGTAAACATCAACACGGTTTTCTACCTAAAAAGTCTACTGCTACTAGCTTATTAACGTTTGCAGATAAAATAGCCGAAAGCGTTCAAAATAAATTACAAATTGATGCCATTTACTATGACGCCGCAAAGGCTTTCGATAAAATAAGCTTTAATGTTCTTTTTTGCAAGATGAGAAATTTTGGGTTTACCCCTAAATTAGTAGAACTTTTTAAATCGTACCTAACGGAAAGATCGGTGACTGTACTCTACAATAAGGCTTATTTCAAGAATTTTAGTCCATTTTCAGGAGTCCCGCAAGGGTCAATTTTAGGTCAGTTGCTTTTTTTTTGCTTTTAATAAATGATGTATCGCGTAGCATATCAACCAATGAAATACTTCTATATGCAGACGATATTAGTCTATTTCAAAGTATCTGTAATGAACAGAACAGTATTGACCTTCAGAATGATGTAAATCGCTTGACTGCCTGGTATAGTGACAATGAGTTGGAACTCAATACTAATAAATGTAAAGTCATTTTTTTAGTTGCAGAAAAAAAAGAGATGTTTCAACAATACGCAATAAACCGCATCAAATTACAAAGAATCACTTTTACTTTTAACTTTACATTTAGCAATAATATTCAGGAACACGCGAAACAGGCTTACCGCACATTGGGTTGGGTACTTAGAAATAGTAGATGCTTTTCAACTGAAACTACGTTATTACTGTATAATGCATATGTTCGTCCAAAACTTGAATATGCTGCCGTCATATGGGCGCCTCGTTTCTACAAGGACATTGAACTATTAGAAAGAGTTCAGAAATGCTTCTTGAGACATATGCATTATAGAAAGTTCGACATTTTTTCAAATTTAAGGAATTATGTATCTTACCAAGAGCAACTTTACAAATTTAAAGTACAAAGGTTAGAAACTAGCCGAAATTGCTGTCCGTTACTACTATCGATAAAGTTCTGCATTTTCAAATAAATTGCGAGCAACTACTGCAAAAATGTAGTTTTGATAGTTCCTAACATTAGGTGCAGACCCCGACCTTTACTTTTCAAGGTATTTGATACACATTCTGCAGTTGCTAACATTTTAAATGATGTTAATAACATTTTCAAATTGTTTAATTTTGATTTATTTAATGACACGCATACTTTTATCATAAGACCTGCAGTGACAAATCACGGTAAAATACTAACAATATGTCTATGAAGTGTTTTTCTGTAAGCACGTATATACGCTGCAACTTGTACCTGATTCTTTTTCTTTTTTTTTACAAATTGTTTATTATATTGATCCTGATATTTATACTTACATTCATTTCATGTTCCCGTATCTGTTTTAATTTGTTTTAGTTGGTTTATATAGATACGTAATCATGTATTCGCTGTTTGTTATTTACATGTTTATTATTGACTAGTTGGTTTTAGGATTTACACTCCTTTGTATATTTTTAAAACATTTTATTTTTCAATCGACTCACAACGGCATTTTGTGTATTTTATTTTATATTTATTTTGCGTTGGTCTTTTAGTCTCTTGGGTTTGTTCATACCAACATTAAATTTAATTCTGTTTTTACTATACTGTTTATCTCTAGAATTTTATTTATACACTTATGTTTGATTACACAAATTTTTACGTATGTCGTATACTTTAACTTACTTATACCATATTGTTATTGTATCATTTTGTATTTATACCTATTCCTGTAAATGGCTAAGCTGTTGGCATAAAGATGATTATTTATTATTTTGTATTATTATTATTATCAGTGCCCAGATTAGCGATACAAAGTACTAGGGCTATGATTAGAGTGCGAATTTTTAAGCATAAAAAAACAAAAAAAAGTTCTTAAAAAAGGGTAAAAATTCAAGGAAAAAAAGCTTAAAAAACAGCACAAAAATTAAAAATAAGTTTAAAATATGCAGGAGAAAAATTAAACTTCCAGGTTTTAGGTCTTGTTATACAAAGTATTTATTATAAAAAAACAAAAAATAAATTATTAGAAACTTTGAACTCTAAAATGCTTAATTATTATGCACTTTTCTAAATTCTCCATAAGGAAATTTCTTCTTTTATCAGTTAGGGTGTCTTTGTAAAGAGAAAATAGTCTTTCAATGTCAACACTAGTAATCGATGCATATTTAAATTTTGCAAGTAACGACGGTTCCAAGTCGAAGTTATTGACTATTTCGCCTGATAAAATACTTGCAATGGTCTTTAATCTTGCTAAACCTTTGTTTTTAGCCAGCACGTTCTCAAATTTGGCAAATATTGTTTTTCCTACATCAGCACGCACTTTTCTTAGTTTTATTTTAAACTCTTGTACAATCTGAATTGCTTCTGTTAGCTCCCTTCCTTGTGTTTCAAGTTTGGTGATAGTTTCACTGATGAACTCGTAATTTGCTTTGATGAATGCAAGGTTTTGTTGTAGTTCCGGATTTTGTAAAATATTTTGGCAGTCTTTAACTGATTGGGATGCATCTTCCGAAAATTCTAACAAAATTTCTTTGAAGCTGGTGAAGTTTACTGCGTAATACACAGCCGCATGCAACCATGTTCCCCATCTAGTAATGACTGGTTGTGGTGGAAGCGGAATATTAGGCAGTTTTTCTTTAAATCGTTGTACCCTCAATGGCGCTTTTAAAAAACACTTTTTGCCATTTCTAATTAACTCGTTAACTAGAGGAGATTCAGACCTCAAAGTTTCTGCTACGCGGTTTAATCCGTAAGCTACGCAAGTAGAGTGTGTGAGATTACTATACAAAACTTTTAAATTAATACCTGCTTTTAGCATATATGCAGCCGCATCCGTCACCATTAACAGACGTTTTTCAGTTGGGACTGCATTAGGAAGAAAAAAGTTTGCGAGTCCCTCGTTAATAAATCTTGTTATGGTACTGCTGTTGGTTTTATCTAGTTCTTTCAAATATATTAAAAATGGCCTGGTTGGAGTAGCTTGATGTAACATACCGATAATGAGACCAACCACATACCTACCGCACTCATCGGTGGTTTCATCGACAGAAAACCAGACATAATGGTCTGCAATTATATTTTTAATTTCATGAAGGACTGTTTTATAAACTGTATCTAAATAGTTTTTTCGTAAAGTGCTTTCGGACGGTATCGATCTCTTACAATATGTTTCTAAGAATTTTCGAAATG
>VTPC01007590.1:0-26348 GCA_011009095.1 Ignelater luminosus
TATTTTTAGCTTTTTATATAGAATAAATACGCCTGTCTAATTATTAAAAAGTCTTTAGAATTATTTTTTTCATAGTGGCTAATTAATAGTCTAGTGAATCTGTACACAAAACATTTTTGCAAAAGGTCAGATAGTTTCAAATTTTTGATATGTTAGTTATGGACAGTGATGAAAAGTACAAATTCTAAATTTGTTATGATCTGAGTACAGAACGAGATCTGTATGATTAGTAGTTTCTGAGATACATCTTTTCAAAAAGTGGCTATTTTTTCAAAAAACCTCTAAAATTGCTATAAGTCCATTTATATTGTAAAATATCTCTTAAACTACCAGTTTTACGCAACAATTCATTTCATTCATTTTAAATTCAAAACACACCGTTTTCTGTGTGCTTTTGAATAAATATGGAGAAGACATAGATAGCTGAAATTGCTAGTAAACAGGCTGTGATGTGTTTTAAAAACTAGGGGTTCAAGATACTAAGTAAGGCATGGTATGAAGAGAAAAAGTCAAATCCACAGCAAGAGAAGATAAGAGTTTTGGAGACTGCAGCTAAAATTCTTTTGGGAGACATTCGCTCACAAGGGTACGATAAGACAGTCTCTTTACCACCTGATAATTTCCTGGAGGACTGATATCCCTGAATCATTGCTCCATTTTCTTGAGACATTCGTTCCGACAAATAAAAGAACCTTAGTAGCAGCATGCAAGAAAAAATGTGTTGCAATTGCTCACGCTCTCATTACTGCATTCAGATCATGTTCCTTTTTTTCTTTTCTCCTAAATGGAATCGGTGTTTACTTTTGCCGAAATTCCGTTCAAAACACCTAATTGATCTATGGATTTTGTTTCTCGTACACAGACATCTGTGTGCTTCAATTGTCTACTATTTTACAACCTGAGAAACCTGTGGTCAACCATTTCTGACAACGCTAATTTTAATGTCAACACTCTTGATGGCCTAGGTACTTTCCATGCTATGGGAGGTATGACCCTTACTGCTCGTCATGCTGTGGCTCCTGACATTAAAATTTCACGCGTCAAAAAATGTTGTTGAAGGAGCCGGTTCCTTACAGAAAGTTTACCGAAACAATGAAAACACTGGGCTCCAAAACATAACGATTACTGATGTTATCAGTATTCGACCCATACTGGAAGACACTAAACCAAGTGTGCAACATTTCCCTTAGCTGTACGGTAAGTGATCTGACAATTTTAGAATCTCTGATTGGAACGGGTTTAGGGAACAGGCTCACAAAGATAGCTAGTTTAAACTTTCAAAAGTGAAGATCCTTCTATTTATCAATGCTCCACCCAGTCTATATGATACTATATTTACAGCGCTTTAATTGGCAAGTGGTCGATGCAAATCCCTCAAGGAAAAAACATGTTTTGTCACGTTCGATCAACCTCTCTGCTTCAAAGCTCAGAACATCCTTGCAAGCAATGTACAGTTAGAAAATGTAGGTGTGTTCCATATGCTCATGTCGTGTATGGGTCTAATTAGTGAAATTATGTCAAGGAGTGGCATATAGAAGCTGTTCTCAATAATGTATGCTGGAAACAGGATGCAGAAGATATTGTCAGGGCATGTACACTACCAAACCGTCAGGGGTCACACTGATGAAAACATAGCTGTGATAGCTGATTTCCTCACCACTGAAGATCAGTCACAAATTTTGAAAGCTCTCAGCCAAGTTCAGCAAAGCTCTCCTCACACTTGAAAATCGTGGTCTTACTGTTAAGTTGTGGAGCCAGTACCTAGAGGTGGTGACATTAATAATTCAATTCATCGAGGCTGAGAGGCTAGAAAACTGGAGGCTTCACCTCACCCCAGTACATCGAACGCTGACATATTTTCACGCAGCATGCATAGTGTGCCCATATTTACAAGCTATGTCGACATTGGTGAATCAAATGAATCCAGATGAGTATAATCGATTTACCATCGGTTATCCCACAATACGACGCACTGAGGAATTTTGGAGTGGCATTTGATCAGACATGACCATCGAGCAGATGGTTATAAAAAACATGAAAAGTTCAGGAGACCTCACCCGTGATCGAGGCATTACAGACGCTGTCCTTACCCTGTGGACTTTTGGCATGGTATACTTACAGAATATTTGTGATGAAATAGAGAGTTACTGCAATTTCAGCTCTGCAACCTCCTAGCAGCATGTCGATACAAAGCCTTTTCGCATAGTCCGAGACATTGACGATGTCAACAGATTGAGGCAATAGTTTAACCTTCACCTTCCGTTCTTTACTATTGATTCCCTGATATCCATTAGTTGTGAAATAGTGGGAGGAGAAGAAGTTAATTGCCATTAAGCAGAAGAAGTTGGCAAGAAATAAACGTCAAGAATAGTTGGTAACAAATTTCAAACGCAAGGACAAAGTCACGACTCTTGCTTGACACAGTATGGGAGTGGAAAAGAAAACATTTACCACTGATCCCCTCACAATTTCTCATGAAGTTTGCATAACAAAACAGTCCAATAAGGATCTGCAAAACTTTTTAAGTTATGAATTGTTTCCGTTTTCAACTTCAATTTTCTGTGAAAAGGGAATGCGTAAAGAGACAAAATCTACTCTATACCACTCATTTATCCCAATCAACAAAAATCAAATTTGAAGGAAAAGTACATTTGTGGTGGTTGATGGTGGCCATCCACAAAGTACTATGGCAACATATGCAAGCTTTAGTCTTATAGCTGCCACCTACTTGAAATATCTTGAAGACAATGATGGTAAACACGTAGCTGTCGTCTATGATGGTTACCTAGTAAAAGGCAGTGAGAAGAGTACAAAAAACTCAAAACGCATTCGACGGAATAGGAGAAATGTACGTCCCGACATTGCACTTGATGAACAAACAGTAGCTCACCTTTCCCAAGTAAAAGTTTTGTCAGATGACAGCAAAAAGGGACGGCTTATTGACCTGTTAAAGAATACGCTTCAAAAAGCAACCATTCATTGACTGCGACTAACCAAATAACATCAAAAATTCAAAACTGTCCGACTTTTTGCAGGAATTTCTACGGATTCACCGTACTATAAGCCAAAAATGACATTTAAAAAATACTCTCTATCTCTCTCTCTCTCTCTCTCTCTCTCTCTCTCTCTCTCTTTCTCTCTCTCCCCCCCCTCCTCTCTCTCTCTCTCTCTCTCTAACTCGGAATTTCTGGATGGTGGGAAAAGTTCAAACGTATACTTGTATTCACTAGTAATGGTTGTGCTCTGGAACAGGAATCATGATTACGCACTGTACTCAGTAAAGAAAGCACTCTTAAAAGTGCTGCCTTGACGTTTATGGTCATTGATGTTTGCTGCCAATCTCTAGAAGCCCTTCACGGACAGCGCCACAAATTTCTGCTTGCTCCTAGACACAGTCAATGACATAAATTATAGCAACTATTTTCATTATTTTAACAGGAAAAGAATGGTAGCACTTTTGAGAATTTCAGCTTGAAATAGGAAAACAAAAAACACCAATGAATTCGACGTGAAAAATTAGGACAGTACAATGCAGACCTGCATAGTTCTGCTTATAATAATAACAACCGAAATTCCCAAAAACACATCGTGTACTTTACAAGTATGTAAATATTTTCCGCTGAGCGGCTGCAAATAAAGTTTTGCACCCAGGCGGCAAATATCCTGGAGACGGCTCTGTTAAAGTTACTGAAATAGTTCAACAAAGTGTAGATAATGTGCTTAAGAACGAGACAGAGGTAATTAACCAATTAAAAACTCGTATAACGGAAGTGGAGGCAAAAAATCGTAAACTGCGCAAGAAAGTATATCGTCTCGAACAATATTCTCGCCGTTCCTATATTAGAATTATTGGTCTCATCAAAAAGAATAATGAGAATACTGATAAAGAAGTTTTAAACTTATTTAATGATAAAATGAAGTTAAATATGTCGATAAATGACATTGAACTGTTCCATACATTATAACGAAGTAATACTTAGGTATCTCAAGATATGACAGTATCGCAGACCTCTACAAACTCTCGAGTAAAATAGTAAGACTTACAAGCAGAAGAATGCGGCAAATTGTATTGGATAATAAAACAATTCTAAATCAACTGGAGTTTTAATTTGCAAGGAACTTACTAGTGTTAGAGCTTATGTTTTCACATGTGCTGTTGCTTAATTGGCATATAAAAACGTTTGGACTTACAATGGTGCAATCTTATACTTAAGATGCAGTGGCAGAGTAGTGAGAATCGTTTAAATATATAAGAAGAATCTCCGTAGGAACCTGTTTGCTTTATTTTGTACATTTCATTACTATTATCATTCAGTTTTCTATTTAAATATTTCTTTTTTAGGCCTTTTAGGAGATTTTCAATATACTACCAGATTGTAAGAGACCTCCGTACTAAGCTAGAGGTGTTTTATCAAAAGGTTCTTACTGAAAACCTAGACATTATCATTCGTATGGAAACTGGTTTAAATAAGTTTATTCTAATTCAGAAACGTGCAACTGGGCTATTTCGGTCTAGTTCTGAAACACTGTTCCATACCTACCAAGGAAAAACGAAAGTCCCACTCTTGGTCTAAATTCATAAATTCCTGCTCCAGTGCCTTCGATCTATCCGAGAACTGTTTAAGGCTGGCAGCTGTGAGATCCTTTTGCTCATCGGTGGAGCTTAAGGCCAGAAGGAAGTTCTTCCATCTATCTCTGTCTGCGGCTATCTTCCTGGCTTCCCTCAGCATGAACTTTCTCGAGGTAATTCATGGCCGACGCTGTACTTTCTTACTCTGAGGATTCCAGTCGAGGCCTTGTCGTGAGATTCTCTCTGGCTCCTGTCTCAGCGTGTGACCGATCCATCTTCACTTCCCTGCTAAAACTTGTTTATTAATTGATATCTGATGCGTTCTATGCTAGAGCTCAGCATTAGTAATAGTGTCTAGCTATCATATTTTCATTATATGTCTAGGGCAATGATTAATAAGAACTTGCAATTTAGTTTCTAAGTCTCGATTTACTTTCTACGTTTTGCAACCATACAGGAAAACGGACTTGACGTTACTGTCAAAGATCCGAAGCTTTGCTTATAAATGGAGTAGGGGTCAAAATTTTGCGAAAGCTCCCGTAGCTTTATCAATCCTGCTGTCGACATCCCTGCTTGCTCCTTCATCCTTTCTCACCATACTACCAAGATAGCAAAATTCCTTTACCCGCTCAGTTGAGTTTAGTTGAAGTGTCGAATGATTCAAATTATTAACTCGGATTTCCTTAGTTTTTGTAACATTTATGGGCATACACGCAAATCGTCAGCAAAGTCAACATCTTCTAAGCGCTTATTCAGTACCCACTGCAGTCCTCTACTTCGGTTGGTGGCTTTTCTCATCATTCTGTCTAAAATCATGACAAGAAAGATAGGAAAAAGCAGACATCCTTTTCTCACGCCAGACTTCGTAGTTGTAGGTTCCGAGCGCTTCCCTTTATGTTTCACTTGGCAAGTATATTCTTGATATATAGGTTGAATCATCTTTATTGTCTTCTGAGAAATTCCAAACTCCAAGCAAGGCATGCTAAAACTCTGCGGAGCACAAGAAGATGATGAAACAGAGGATTGAAATGATCTCAGCTGGAGTGGACCAATTGACAAAGCAAATCTAAGTCCTAAAGTCCTAAGTCCTAAAGAGACAGATAAGCTCCACAGCATTCAATAAGTTGGATCTTTTCCTAAAGCAAGACGCTGCAGAAAAGACGAAGCCTACCTATGTCGGTAGTACAAACTGCTACAAACATTTCCACGCCCAAAGAAGACAACCCAAAACATAAAATAATAGTACAGCTAGCACAAGGAAATGCCAAAATTCCTACAAGCGAAGATACTAAATGCTAGTTAGTCAAAGCCGTAAATCCCCGAACGCAGGCGCTTCGGGTCGACCGCCTAATGAAGTCAAAACATAAAGCAGGAATCAACTGGCAAAGCCATAGAGAAACTTGTAGGAAGCGAATACCTTAAGAAAGCAGGTCTAACTGCCAAGTTGAACCTCATACTGGCCATCTACGGGGTGCCGACAAACATATCCAAAGAGGACAAAAAGAACGCTCTCAAAGAGCAAAACTTTCCCGAAAATGAGCAGTAGGGAATAAAGGATCTAACAATCCTATTCAAATTCGGACAAAGAAACAAGCCCACGTTACATTGGCTTATAGAAACGTCATGGCATGTTAAGCCGCGAGGTAAAAGATTACCTATAAGTTCGACGCTGTTTTAAATGTCAGGACTACCGGGACCTGGCACAAAACTGTCAAAAAAAGGCCGTATGTGGTCAATGTGCTGAGGAATTCGAAACTAAAGACTGTCCGACGGACAAAAACGCCAAATGTGCCAATTTCCAAAGATACAAACAGAGGGTCACAGATCATTCAGCGACCTCGAAAGAATGTCCCATATACGGGAAGAGGTTGAAAAACTTAATGGGTAGTATAAATTATGAATAACAAAGAGCTAAGAATCATCCAGGCAATTCTTCAAAACAGCCGACTGGCAACACTTCAACTACAAGAAACAATAGTTCGCTAACGAATGAATACAGTTTCCTTGCAAGAACCATACACCTTCCTCAATAAACAAAGAAATCTCCTACAAATTCCCGGACTGGGGAAAACATTCAAATGCCTGATGGAAAAAACAACTGACACTATACGGGCAGAAATTGTGATAGACCCAGACCTCGATAGTCTACTACATGCAGAACACACTTCGACAGCTTTAGTCACCATAAAAATTAAATTACAAGGCTCTGCCTTCCGCATTGTAAATACATACTGTTCTCCCAGCCAGCCAATTGAGCCATATCTTGATAAGCTAACTAGGGTGGTCTAACACCAAACCACCAACGCCAAAGCCGCGGCGTGGTATAACCGACATACTGACGACAGAGGAATAGCAGTCTTAGAGTTCCTGCTGAAAAACCGGACAACCCACCCACCATCAAGTCTCCCAATGGAGAAAGCGGTATTTATTTTACTATAGCATCAGAGGCAGTAGAAAGACTTGTGCTAAGTTGGGAAGTCAGGGACATCGAAATAGACAGCGACCACAACCCCATTGTCAGTAACCTCAAACTAAGGAATACCAAATACAATACGTCCAAAGCACTTGACAACTTAACAAACATCAACAAAGAAGAGCTGACAAATAACAGAAGGGTTGCTGAGAAACCTGGAACGCCTGCTATAAAAGCTCAACATAGGCCATATCGACGAAAGAGTAAATTCGCTAACGAGCCGCTTGCAGAGAGTCATGGACGAAATATTACCAAAAAGTACCCCACCGATGGAAAATCTCTGCGGTCAATCATCCTGCTCGCTTAACTCGGAAAAATTTTTGAACGCCTAATAAGAGAGAGAATTACCAATAAAGTAGGGAAAGAATAATTTCACCAGCCCCAGCAGTATGGCTATCAAAAGCAAAGAAGTACGGTCCAAGCTATAGAACACCTGTTACGAGTGATAAACAATAACGAAAACAAGTATGTGGTCGCCCTGTCAATGGACATCGGTGGTGCTTTCGACAACCTCTGGTGGCCCACAATTATCCTGAGAGCAAACGACATGGGACTATCCGCGAAGATTGTACAGATCATACGAAATTACCTGAAAGACCGGCAGATAACATATGAAACAGCAAACGAGTCGATCACCAAAAATGTAATAATGGGTGCTCACAGTGTTCTATCCTGGGACCCACCGTCTAAAACTTTTCCGCTGATTCGCTTTTGCCCAAAATCGTGGCAGCCGTAGGCGCGAATAATTGCAGAGAATTGGAAAGACGCATAGTAAACTTTTAAGCGTAGATAGAGACACAAAAACTTGAAATATCTGCCTAGAAGACGGTATACATGGTCTTCAAAGATAAGCCACAACGTAAAGCTACCATCCACGTAAACGGACAACTGGTTACCAGGTGGTCCAAATGAAATATCTAGGGGCCTACATTGACGACAAACTGATTTTTGACTACCACATTCGGCAGATTGCTACAAAAGCCAAGAACATAATGCAATTCCTGCGACAAGTGCAGAAAAAATGGGAAAGTCTACCTTTCGCAATAAGGACAATATATGACCATGCTATCATCCCCAACCTGAGGTATGAAATATCAATATGGGATGCCCGACTCCACACCAGCAGGAGCAAGCGGGTTCTCCAAAGTTTCCACGGCTTAGCCATACGAATCATAATAGGGACATACAGCTCAGCACCAGCTGAAACGGCTCAGACTCTGGCAGGGTACCCAGCTCTTCATCAACTTCTCGAAGAAGAATTTGCCTTGGCTAAGATCCGTAGAACAGGAGAAGCCGACTTCATGGGACAGCAGATCCGTCGGGAAGAATGCCCTCGTTCAAAGACACGCCGACAACGCCTGAGAGAATTGGACATTGGAACATTATGGAGGAGGAGACAAAAAGAAGACAACCCGATTCACAGAATTTATGGTTGCCGAGCCTACTAACAGCAGCGTGTTTACCTCCGCCAGCTAATCTACGAATGGCCCATTCTACTAAACTAACTAGGACGCCTAGTTTCGGAGAACCAAATTTGAGCCTCATGACTCAGCACCATAATAACCCCAAAAAAAGGACGAGTCGAACAACGCAGTGGTCAACAACAACATAGCGTAGTGCTAGCAGTGAATCGCGACAGAGACGCTTGTGCTTCTGCTAGTGTAAATAAAAAGACAGATAGAAACTGAAGATGGTTACAGGTCCAACCATCGCTCTATTCTAATCTAGTTTATTTAAGTGAGTTAGTTAGATAAGAGCAAAAGTAAAATGTTTAGTTCTTAAAGTTAGGCCAATGTTTCAGAGAATATAATAAGCAAAGGGTAATATAACTACCTCAAAACCGAGACTTTATACTTTTATATCACAATAAACAACCATCATGGGCTTTTGTTTGAGTAGCTTTTCTGGTGCAGGAGGAAGTGTTATTGGTTTTAAAGGGTTACCCAGCCGTTGCTGTACTTCGAAGTAAGCTTGATATAAATTGTTGGAGGTAATGAAACCGACTGGAATTATTTTGATATAGGCTGTCGAGTCACTTCGCTGTTGTACAGCTACCGTAAATTTCTCTTTGAAATGCAGCTGGCTGCATTTGAAAAGATATACACGCTCGTTTTTTCCCTTGGTGCTTCATTAAATTTCAAAGCGTTGAAGGCTAGCTTCTTCCTCTTTCCAAACACTGTTGATGTTGTATCACAGCCCCAATCATTACGTAACAGAATGCTGTGCTTTTCATAGACAGTTTTGTGAACCCCGTCTTTATTCTTCTCAATTCAAAAAAAATCTAACGCAGCCACGATTTTATTACTAATGAAAACGTTTAGTGTTGATTTTACACAAGCTTTTTAGTAATTCATAGCCGTCAAATATGACAAAATTAACAATTAACTCCTATCTGCATTTCGAAACTAGCCTGACAGGCAGAGCAAACATAACACCAACTGAGAACGGACGTACACGAAAATTGTTAACTACTTTCTTTAATTTTATCTTGGCTGGTTGTTGCACTCATCTTATTGAGAAATACCGATAAATTAACTCATAGCAGCTTCCTTTAAGAGATTAAAAGAAAAGAAAAGAAAAGAGTGTGCTGCTGTAAGCGTAGCCCTTGATGGTAGCCCGACATAAAGCACAAAGCGGTTGTGTATTGCCGGCAGTATGTTTAAACGTCTGTTGTAAATCACTCTCAAACAGTAGCGTCTTAATATCAATCGCATTCAAATTCAACAAACCACCAATGCTGAAGATTTGCAAAACACGATTGGGAAATATTCTGTATAAACCTGACATGCTGGTTTATAAGAAAGACAGTTACATTCTCTTTTATATAAATACCAATTAAAATTTTAATCACTCCAACAAAAGTTAAAAATAAGTTCTTGAACGGGATACCCATATCAAACAAATCATTCAACAAGTCCGCACGCATTACTATTGTATGTATTACGTAAGATGAATTATTTATATTATCAAAACTTTAGTTTGACAACAGCTAAATAAATAACATAAAAATTTATCTAAATCTAGGTCATTTGCCATTCAAAACAAACATTCCGAAAATTCTTCCAAACAAAAAAACGTTCTAAATTCCGACTTTTTTTGCATTATTCTTTACGTTTTGTTTCCTGCGCGAACAAAATGAAAACGCAATCAGTATAAATTGCTATTTTATTTTTCACTCTCTGATAAGAGAAAAAAAGGGAGAAAAAGTTCTAAAGTGGCGTTGTTCAAGTTCAGTATAAGCAAAGCAAAAGGCAAATTGTCCGTAAAATCTGTGTTTTCTTGTCTACAAACTTCTTGGAATACATATCAGTCCTCCGTTTATGAACTGAAACTTTAAATGTTGTGTATGATGTTAGATTTGCAAAACTTTGCCTTTGGGATATAAATCTTTTCAAAGTAAAGTTTAGGTTTTATTTGAAATTAGAGATTTATTTGATTTTCAGTGTTACTGTTATGGTCAGATGAAAATAGAAATTTAGTAAAATACAATATTTGTTTAGCTTAATTTTACTAAAAAAGAGAGAATGTGAAAATAACGAAATATATTACCCGAGGTAGAATAAAAACTAAATTTATCTTAAGGTTACCAAATAACAATGATAAAATCTATTGTTAGGATTTGTTTCGTTCTTAATTTTACGTCATATCTTGTTAGCAATTTTATAATACGATAGTTATTATTATTAGACTTAAACAAAACTTCTTAACTAACTAAAGTGATCATGTAACTAAAAGAAATCAAAATTAACTAACTCGCGTTCGTATGGTTTTCCTTAAGAATATTCTTTGCGGTCACTATAATGGACTCGTTATTTCAAAGTAAAACGCGCGCTAGTGGAAAATTAGAACGCATAAAAAAACTAACTATTCAACAGCTTGGGCATTGCCGTTTCTTGCACTTGCAGACTAACCATATGGTTGAGACAAATTCTGACCTAATGATGCACAATGAGATTGAATTGTTTATGGAATTATTGATGTGGGGCTTTCTTGGGGTGGTAAATTTCTTGTGGGAGTACACCACTTACTGGGATGGCAAAACCGTTTGAGGGGATTAATTTTATTGCAATGATAAGGATTCCTGTGTAGGCAATCCTTGTTGACCTGGTAAGATTTACTGGCCAGGCAATCTTGGCCGTGCAGGTAATCCTTGTTAACCTGGTAGTCTTTGTTTCCCAGGTTTTTCTTGCTGTCCAACCAATCCCTCTTGGCCACGTCAGCCAGTTTGTTGCTGACCCAAACTATATTTCGATCAGCTTTGTTGAGGAATATCAGGTGAGGCAGCAGATTGAAGAGGAATTCCAGATACGCCCAAAGGTAATGTTTAAGGTATCATTTAAGGAGCGCTGTGTGATGGACTTTGCATATTCTGTATGCTGATGGTGGAGTATTATTAGGTGGATTCTATCAATCAACAGGTGAACCTTCGTAACTGTCATACGTAGAATCTATTAAATACTGTTGTTGTTTTTGCTGCTCCTGTCTCATTTTTATTTCTTGTTCCTATTCTTGAGCCCTTTGCGAAACAAGTTGTCGTTGATATTGTAGATAATCTAATTGCTTTTTTGCGCATAATATCCAGTTTATGTGGTATTTGTAACTGTCTTTGCCTTCCAGCTTTTTTTGCTTGCCTATGTAATCTTTTCCAATGTCCTTCTAGTAATGTATCTAGAACAGCGCTTGAATCTTTAACGTGAATTAACTTATCTTTAAGGCGTTCATAATCGCCTATCATTATGTGATTGAATGTAACAAAGCAGTCGTAACGAAATTACAGATACTATACCGCCATTAAATATTTAAGTAATATTTTAGTTTAATTTACCGTACAATTGTATTTAATTTAATACTATCCGTCATACTGTAACGAAATTAAATAAAAAGATTAAATAGTAAAATAAATTGTTTTAATATAAGCAATGCAAGCCCTATACCGATTCCCCACGCATACCAGTTGTAGCGTCTCAGTTCCACGAATTTACTGGTATAGCAAAGCTGACTGGTATAAGTAGTGCAAGCACCCAACCGTCGAACAGGCAGTTCACATCAGGAAATAGTGCGAGCCAGTCTACCAATTCCAGAGTATTCTCCGAGGATAGCAAAATATTTAGTGAACCCAACCCAAAAGTAATAAGGTGCCCTTACCCTGCTCGTTGTGTCCTGTTCTTTTCTGTTTGTTCTTTAATTGTCGCTGCTGGCCGTAGACGCATTTCCACCATCCTCACTGTTCGTAGAGCGGGTTTAGCCTTGTACAATTGTATGGCACCGAGATGACCTTATGGCTCGGAATATTCCTATACATCTCCTCATTTGCCATAGTGGGCCACCTACACCGATTACGCCGATAAAGCAATTAACCTAACCCGGTTGCATCCTGCTTGGTTTGCACTGCACTTGGCTTGCACCTCGCAGCTTGTATTGCTCTTTGTATATTTTTAGGGATTTGTGGATAACAAACCAGTTTTATACCATTCCAGTGTTTTATTTCGGTAAACCATGTCTCCACATCAGTTACACATGAGCTCTCGTCTGAATGATCCAAAGAAAAAGATAGGAGTACAGCCCCTAACCACGTCTGGCGTCCATAATATTTAGAAATAGTGTTTGAACACTGTTGTTAGCTGCAGAATGGCTGCGACTAGAATTACTTTTCATACGATTTATAAAAATCCCAAGTTGTGATTTTAATGTACTTATAAAATCATGCATTTCTGTATCACTTAATCCATTTTCCTGGTATTTCTGTTTATTATTTTGCTTCCACTTCAAACTGACTGTAAGCCAATGCTAATTGTAATTCTTCAGGTAGCATCTGATCTTGCTGCACCAATGAACCGCGTAAATATTCTGTTGCTAAATCAGTTTCTTATTGTTTTGCAGGAGATTCCTTAATTGTTGCGGATGGTTTAGTAACCGGATTCTCTTTCTCAATACCAAATCTTGGCAAAGCAGCCGTCCTCTGCTGGCATTGACTGCAAAATGCCTGTCCACAATTACGCTGAACAATAACGAATAGCAAACGAAAACCATGGCACACTTCACTATCTGCCAATTCTAGAGCAGCATTAGCAGTAAAGATGGCATCACATTCACGAAGTGCTAGAAACTTATAATCTTTGGTTTTCATTACATTCAAGGTTTCCTTAAGCGCACTATGTTTTGGATTTCTGCTGAAAACAACAACTTATGGCGAATATTATCATGCTTTGTAGCCTTTGCTATAGTTTGCTTTCACAATCAACTCTTTATATATTATATTTCCACAGTTCCTTACTAAGCTTTTAAAATTTGGAAGGCATAAAGCGCCGTATTAGAATTAATAGAATACAGTTTCTTCCTAACAGCACCAAAAACGTATTTTGCTTGTACATCATTTTGATATATAAGATCACATATCTGCAAAATTGTTGTTCAATCTGGTTCAAACAATAAATTTCTGGTATCGATAGCTCCTGTTATTCGAAACAACTTGAATAGGGTATTGCACTCCTGTATTCAACGACAAGATATTTAGCTCAGGTACAAGATTGATTACAATAATAATAAATTAATGTTGCTTATTTCGATGACTCATCAATTGTCTTCTTAAGACTGCCAGTCGCACAAACTGGCACCAAGTGGATTTTATCTAGCAGACGCCCATCTAGCCTTTGAACCTTCCTTTTCAGTAATCTATCTTGGCATCACTTTCATCTCTGCATTGTTTATCAACGTAGCGGTTTGTTCTTCAGGTTTAGCCATAACGTCTCAGATTGTCACGTTCTTTCACGCCGGCCCGTCATTGACTAGAGGCGATTTGTCGGTAACTGTAGGTAGACAACCACGCTGCGCTGCTTGCACAGTACATGTCAAAATAGCAAGCTCTGGAAGTTGCTTGGAGAAAGATAACAAGAGAGTTTACAAATTTGTCAAAGTAAAACATCTGACTCTTATTTAATCTGTGCTAAGACGGGCAAACGAGAAAATTGTAAACACACCCATGTTTCATAGATTTGGAAAAGGCCTTCAACAAAATAAAAATGTATGGAAGTGCCCAGAAAGCAGATCGTACAGATCATAAAAGCAAGCTATGAGGACAACACTAACATTATAAGAATACAAAATAAAAAATTAACAGTATTTAAAACAAAGACCGGTTTAAAACAAAGATGTGTGCTGAGTTCGTTACTGTTTTCACTCATATTAGACCAAGTGATAAAAAAACCTAAAGAAAAAATGAATTACTTGATCATAGGATGTTGGAGAATGGAAAGAACAAGATTATCAGAATTAGTATTTGCTAACGGCATGGTTATTATATCGAGAACAGAGGGAAAACTACAATACAACACAAACGTAATTAATAAGATGTTAAAGCAAGATTAACATGAGGATTATTGTTAATAAAACTAAAACAATGGTTGTAGCAGCCAGGAAAAAAAGAAACACACGATAAGTATACAAGGAAAGCTAGTAGGGCAAGTATCACATTTTAAATATCATGGACTCTTACGAACAACCAGAAAAGTAGAATCAACACTTTAGGTATAAAATTTCTAAGAAAAATATAAAAAACGAGAAGAGATAAAACAAAGAACGAGGAATTTAGAAGATATCTAAAGTTAAAACCAGTAGGATAGATAACACAAGACAATTAGAATGATTGGGACACATACACAGACTGATAGACAAAAGACTGACAAAAAGAATATACGAAACGAGAACACAAAGAGAAAATAGAAGAGGCAGGCCAAGGGAAACGTGATCAGAGGGTGTAAGAGAAGCAGCGGAAGAAAACATTATACAATGGGAAGATATAAAAAATAGCCCAAAACAGAAGATTATGGCAAAAGATGTACAAGAGGTGAAATTTCAACTCAAACGGTCTTAACTACGTTAGGAGGGCCTAGGATTAATTAAGTAAGTATGTAAGTACAAAGAAAATCTATTTTGACACCTCACCAAAATAACTAAATAATTAATTAAAAGGAAAAAGGAAGTGAACTACTCTAAAGAAATAACATGGAAAATATTCAAAAAGCTTAAATGGATGTACGTTCTTGCAAGAAAGGGAATAACTAAACCATGCCCTAGAAAATTAAACTTCTTTTCAGCAGGCTACAATATGCTCCACAAAGAGCCAGTATTTGCAGAATATTCAGAAAGAATAGGTTCTCATCCTTTTACAATATCTGCAGTCATTGACCTAAAATAAAGTCTACGGGGGGGGGGGGGTTCCCCTCGGTGCCATGCGGGTCCCTCTCCAGCTTTAAACCAGCCATGGAGGGTGCTTCTCGAGTCAACAATGGGAGGTCCTTCTACGGTTTCTTCTAGGGCTACTTCTGTCTCTCCAACTTTTGCCGAACTATAGTGGTGCAACTACTAAGCCAGGAGTGCATCTTTCTCCCAGCGCCCATGCCTGCCATCATCCTTTCAATTTGATTAGCTTGATCCTGAACATCGATTCCCAAATACTTGATACACGTATCGCAAATGTATTATATGTGTGGACCACGTGAAGTTGCTCTAGGATATATTTGTTCTTTTACAAAGTTTTACTAACCAAGTCTGTCTCCAAGCCATGTTATGCTGGATGAAACTATCTGCTACAATACGAAAGTTACAACAGTCCATGTGATCTATTAGCACAAAATGACAGATTAAAAAGTACACGAAAAAAGTCTTTTAGGGCAATATACTGTACAAGATGTCTTTTTACTCTCTTAAAAGGTACCCAAAACGTAAACAAACATATTTTAATGAATATTACGTTTTTTGTATTTGGCTTGGACTAATAAACCACAGTACATCGATGAATGATTAGTAGACCCGACAATCTAGTGATTCTATGAGCCTTGGTTTATCTGTTGATTTGCATCTGCATTTTATCTTGTCCTAGAGTGTCACCGTTCGTTGACCTTTCCGAATCAGAGAAATTGAATGACTCTCATCTGAGTTACAAGACATTCTCTCATAATGGCTAGAAAGAATGCTTTATTCCAGATTAGAGTGGGCTCTTGATTTCCGTCTAGGTTATGCTAACAGATACATTTCAGCCTGGACTCTTTGAAAGGTCCTTGGTGAATAAATAAATAAAACAAATTAGATTTCCAATAAAGGTGCCTTTCCAGAGAATTTTAGACTTTCTGCTCAAAGTGAGCAAAGAAGATGCCAGGATTGTCACTGGCTTACTTACTGACCACATCTCAATAATACTTTCAGACATCGTGCGGATATTGTAGGCATCGCTAAGAGAAAAAAGATACTTTCATTCACGTTCTATACAAGTGCCTTTTATAATATTGCAAAGGCTTTACAAGATTCTCAAAAACACGCGCACTAGTAATGATGCCTACCCACTCAAATTTATTAAAGATAGCGAAGGAAACAGTTTTACTAAACCGACCGAAATCATGGAGAAGTGGCGCAAATATTTCTGTGAACTTTTGAATGGGGAAAGCGAGCCCCAGATTGAAGAGGCGGCTAGTGATGATAGATTAACTCCCGAAATGGTTACGTTTATGGGAGCGGTGGAGAAAGAATGCTCCACAAAGTTTGCGTGCTTGCTTGCGAGACTTGCACTTTCCCCAAAGATTGAGAGCTGTCTGTTATAGTTTCTTTGCTCAAAAAGGGTAATAACAGGATAGTATGTAGAAATCACCGTGTTATCCTTACATAGCGTCCCGGGTAAGAAGGAAGCAGAATTACGGGGCCATGTATAAGAGAGACTAGAAGAGGCGCAGTGTGGTTTCAGACCAAACAAGTAGACCCAAGATGCTGTTTTCGTTGTGAGGCAGGCGGTAGAGGAACCCATCAAGTATGAGAAGGATTTGTAGCTCTACTTTCATTGACATAGAAAAAGCTTTTGACATGGTGCCATGGAGGTCAATCTGGAACGCTCTTGATAAGATTTGATTATTCACGAAACCTAACCAAAAGAGTGAAAAGCTTTCACGAAAAATATAGGAACGTAGTAGAGACCACTGTCCCTCCTCAAAGTTTAGTACTAAGGCAGGCGTTTGGCAGGGGGATATTTTTAGGCCCCTTCTATTTGCACTGGTGATGGACCTAGCCTTGAAGAACTGCAGAGAATTTTAAAGTTATAAATTAGGAAACTGGAGACTGAACATTGTTTTCAATAATTTCCAAATATATGTCGATGATGTGGTCTTCTTAGCGGATTCCACGTAGAGGCTCTAGTTTAACCTACATCTTCTAGTGATGACTTTCGAGTAGCTTGGCTTAAGTGTCAGTCGCGACAGGATTAAAACTATGGTGAGCCAAAGTACCACAGTGCAAAGGTTCATGAGTTCAAATATCTTGAAGTAATAATAAGTAAGAATGAGAAACTTACTCAAGAACTAAACAATTGTATAGCCACTTTCGGCAGAATGCTTCAAGCGGTAACTAGCAAATTTCTAAGGAAGCAAGAAGTGAGCGAGCAGACTAAGATGGCAGTCTCAATTCTTACTTTTGACATCGAGAGCTGAGCCATAAATAACAAGATAAAGAGCAGGCTCAGGCTGCAAAGATGAGGTGCCTGAGAACGGTAGCTGGGAAGGCCAGAAGGGTCAGAATTAAAAACACGGCCATTAGAGCGTCCCCTGCAACAAAGCCACTGGTAGACCGGCTCAAGTCTCTCAGCTTTGGCAACGTTTAGAGGATACTCGGCTCTAGGGGGAAGAAGACCACGCGGAAGAAGGAGGACAACTTGAACAGCTTGGGCTGACAATATCCAGTGACCCAGCTAGCTCGGAACCATGCAGAATAAAAATGCTTTTTCCAACCCTCTGCACCAGTTGGTAGATGAGGGTAGGACTAAGTAAGTAAATAAGTAGGAAAAGGCACCGATACTTCGGCGCTGCATTTTTGAAATGCGAGAACATTCAAGAACCTGACATTCACGACAGCACAGCAGCTGGCTTTGTATGGAGTAACCAACTATAAGAATAACAGCTAGTCAAGTATCACAATTGTAAAATGTGAGCAGCAGTTGTTTGATCCTTCTTGGTTTTAGTAGCTCAATAGCCACAACAAACATCTACAAAGGGTAGATTTCCTAAACAAACATTTATATTCTAAAATGTATGTTTGCACTCGTGGTCAGTTTCTCTAGTATATACAGAATTACATACAATTCTGAGTATACTAATAACTAAGGCACGATCAGACTGAAATTAACTTTACGCAGCCAGTAAAGGTTATATCGCACTTATGATTTTGATTGAATCCAAAAAGCTTGAGCTTGCAAAGCTCAAGATCAAGATAAAACGTCCGTCGGTCTAATGCAAGTTTGTTAGAGAGAAAGAAACCAAAAGGGCCAACGAGTTTGGAAAGATTTGCTGGTTCAGAAAATCCCAATCAGTTTTAAATAAAAAGTTTTGGCTGATCTGAAAACTTGATTAGACTAAAAGACTCAGTTGACTAGAAAATCTAATTGGCTTTAGAAGCCTGGTAAGCTCTTTTTAAAGAACCCATAAGTTTTGAAGCTTCTTAAAGAAAGGAAAGAGATCTAGAGAAAAAGTTGTAGAAATTGGCATAAAATCGCCTGGTTGGTCTGCAAAGTTCTGCAAAGTTCTGCTACGTAATCGTGTCAGACTTCTGCACTGTCTTCAATAAACTTTGTCCAGAAAATATTAGTAAATTATGTATTTTGATGCTCTTTATGTATAAGAAGATTGTGTGGTTAGTATCAAGTATCAATACAAACACTTTTGGGAAAAATAAATAAGACGCTGTTAGTATTTCTCTAACAATTTCCAATGGCGATATAATAAGCCTAATAACCGTTGCTCTGTTAAATACTGTAGCATTTCTAACTATTTCGTTTTTATTTTTGAGCATTAGCATTGATCTCATAATGTTTTTGGTATCAACAGGCTTGCTTATGTCTATAATTTGCTTTGTGATAGTATTTTGAAGGATTCTTAGTGTACCTACATGTTGCAATACGAACACGCCAACTAACTATTATTTAGCATCTGAAAAAGTTAAAGTAAGTAAAATAAACTGTTTGCAGCATTATTTCATTTTGTAGCGTAAAGATTCTAAAATTAGTACAGTAGTTTAAGGCATATTAGTTGCCTTGATATTATACTTAATCCGTAACAAGGGCGTTACATCACTGGGTGTTGTCTTAGTGAACTCATTATTTTTCAAGTGCTCTTCTATTAAAGACTCTTTGAAGAATAATAGTTTTTGTTGTTATAAAAACTGTACGTACAACATACAACAGAAGTAGTTGATTAAAAGTTGTTTGTTTCTTTACTAAAGCAGGTATAACATAAAAATAACAAGACTTTTCTCTTAGTTTTCAATTCTAGTTATTTAATTTTCCTTGTCATAACAGAGAAAAATACTTCGCTCTCTAGCTAAACCTGTGATTCCACTATCTAAAAACAAATAAGATTTGAATAATTGCTTCCAGCTTTTATTTTTATTTCTGCTCTAGCTTAACTAATTTTCTTAGAAGCTTAAGAAAATCAGATAGGGGGTAGCACAAACGCATACACATGCACGCCAGCACAAGCGCAATCTTTCAGTTCACCTATTCCTAGTGCGGCAATCTATTTGCTTACGGGCGACTTACAAGTAAATTACTAATCTAATTTAGCTTTATATCCCCTCAAGTGAGAGACAGTCATTTGTAGAATTGCAGATCTAGTACGTAATGGTTTATTTTTGCACCTTTTCTTCCATATTACCACAATATAGTAGTAGTCTAGGGGTTAGTTCATTTGGAACAAGGCAGGGATCGCATGGTCGTCGAGGGTGCAGTGTCTTAGAAACACTTCCCATCCGCAACTAAAAGCCTCTTTGTGAGATTTAGAGCATTTCTTTGGTAGTCCTATTACGTCTGATCAATTTCCCAAGTGTTTATTTGCTACCCTTTTGTTTCTTTGTGCGCCTTCTTTCGATTATATTACTTTGTTCGAGCCGATGCTTAAGAAACCAATTTAGTTGATGTTATTTTTCGAAGTAGATTTGACGTTTTCATTTACAAAATATTTCCGACCGATGCCTCTTGGGTTCTATTTTGGAAGATGTACAAAAACTCTCCGAGCAAAAACTTTTATGTTCCTAGGAAGTTCTCGCAAAGAATCGCTTCTGTTTTAATTTTCTTTTATTAATAAGAGACGGCAACACTTCCTCAGCTTTGTGTTTCAAAATAAATTATCTTATATTACTTTGGAAAATGCACGCCTACCACTGCTTAACCAGCCTAATTACCTTTTTCATCTTGTCGAACTCCCAACTTCATGTTAGATGACACTAACGGTGAATTATAATAATGGAACGGTAGTAAGCTGTAATTTCTCATTTTGTTGGAGGTGACGCATATCAAGATTCCAGTTGAGAGATGACTTTAATTACGTCTAGACACCTTTGACATTTGGTAAGATCATAGTTTTAACATTAGCACATCTATTTCTTTGAATAAAACCTAGTTTTACTCGCGACATTCCATCACATCTCATAAATTTTATTAAAAATCTAAACTCTCAAAGAAGTTATTATCTGTACTTTGAGGCAATTTTATATACCGTAGCTTAAATTTATAAGTTTTTAATTAGGGGAACATCTTAAAACAACCCTTTACCCAATTCCTTTTTATTCGAGAAGGAAAAAAAATTAAAATTTACAAAGCACCTAAAACAATTTATTCGTAAAATAAGTTACTTTGTAATTAAACTTGCCCTAAAGTTTTTGCTAAAATAAAAGCGAAAGTGAAGGTTAAAAATGCAAATTTCCTAATTAATATATAAAAAAGAAAAGAAAGAAAAAATGTTACAACCCAGTCAAAACTTTTATAATTACCCCATGTCCTATTTAGAGCAAGCAAATCACATTATCTCGAAAAAGACTTGTTTCTACTCAGACAAAGTAGTCTCGAGTTGCCTGTTAATTTTAGAGAGCGCCCCCAAGAACATTCGTCTAAGTCAACCGCTGCTTGTCGCGCTGCAAAAAGTCACTAAAGATGAAATTAAAACAAAACCGACATGGGCGGTTTTGCTTTTTGAGTCTACGACGTTCATTAACTACCATTTTATACAAAAAGAGCTGTCGACAGCTGTTGTTACATTTTACACTTATCTTCGGGATTTTAATATTTTTCGCAATATCTGCTTTTTAGATCGACTAATACAGTTTTAACATCAGCTTCTCGTTCTATCTACTTGAAGAGTTCTTTATTAAATTGTTGAAAGATTGGTTTATTTTCTTTCGAGATATTAAATATTAAACATACCTTTTCATGGTTTTGGAATAGTTTACTCATCATATGCGTTTTATCTTAATGTCAAGTCGAAGAATGAAGGTTTTTTCGAAAAACAATAATCTAATCTTGAATAAGCTAAAATTGATAATTAAGTAGATTAACTGTTATTTATTTTTCATAATTACTGGATTCTTGGTTTAGTTTTAATTACATGCACACGGAAATTTACTAAAACGGCCAGTAAACTGATTTAAAGAACTATCTTGGAATTATTCAAATTGTTACTGTTTGAAGTTTAGTTTGTTCGTCATCTCAGGTGCTTTTCATATAGTATGTAAGTACGACTATGTTTCAAGGTAGTAAAACAAATTAGCATAGTAAAATATCTAAATGACCTAAAACGACTTAAAATGAGGAGTCTCAATGCGATTTAATTCTAAGATAATAAAGCACTTAGTATTATAGGTACGTTTTCTTAAAATTATTATTGTGAAATGCTGTCTAAGTAGCTACCATCAGCAGACCACAAGAGAAAGGTTGGAAGTTTGCGTGTGTAGGCTCAAAGCGATGTTGTAGAACACACTGCATATTTTCGCAAAATTGGAACAAAGGAAGCCTTATACAGAATTTGACATATACCTGATAATCAGACACTCCGAAACGATTTATCGACCAGTTAACGACTCATATCAAAAGCATCTGTGTTTACTAAACTGCAATTTGTTAGTCAGTAACTTGAGTACGTACCTTTAGAAATGGCACGTAAACAAGAATAGAACCTATTAGATCTTGAGTACTATTATTCACTGACTTATTTCGCTCAGAGACACCACGTTGTCCTGAGTTTCATATACTAAGTCTCTTAGTATATGATTTTCACAAAAGAAAACCAGATCAGATCTTGAGTCCTACTGTTTACTGAGTTATTTGACTCAGAAGCATTACGTTGTCTTGGTTTTGTGTAAGAGCCAAATAAAGAACTAAGTAGAGACCTATACTTCAGCCAGAAAAGAGTTAAACAAGCCTTTGGTTTTTACAAAAGTTTTTCTAATAATTTTGTCACCAATTCTAGTGTGGAGAAATTTCAAAAGAAACTACAAAATCAGATTTAAGAACCTGTAAAATCGGAGATTCATCTGTTAGAATTAGCAGTAATAATTGGCTTGCTGTTAGGTCTTAGTAATCCAAATAATCTTCAAGGACATAAAACAGTGAACAAGACAAATTTGTTCTTCAGGCTTTTTCTTCGACAATTTAACTTTCATAAGGCGGACCAGGGTAGAAATGAACCCCACGTAAGATTTTTTTGCAGTATTATCAAGATTTTTATCTTTTACTTAATCCTAAAGCCTTTCTGCCTTTCGGTGTAAGGCTGTGTGGAGTTGAGTCTATGTTGTCTTCTTTCAGATTTTGCGCCATTCCTTTCTGTCTTCTGCCATTCTCCTCACTTCTTCCCCTTTATTCCCCTTCCCTCTGCTGTTTTTTTCACCTCTTCAAACCATGGTTCCTTAGTCTTTCTCTCTTTGCTTTTTTTATAGGTTTTGCTTGATACACTTTTCTAGTAAGTCTGTTTTCACTCATCCTCTGGACGTGTCCCATCCATCTGAGTTGTCCTTGTTAAATCATCTGGGTTGCCTCGGATATCTTTAGCTTTTCTCTATATACTTGTTTTTATTCTATCTTTCTTTGTTTTATTTTCAAACTTTCTTAGAAATCTTATTTCCGCAGCATTTATTTTATTTCTTTGTCTTTTGCTAATGATTCATGTCTCACAACCGAAAGTCAGGATGGCTAAATAACTTGTTTGATTTTCTGCTCATTTATCATTATATTATCCTTCTTTTGTACACCTCTATAACTTTTGTTTTCTCTAGATTAATTTCCATGTGTATTTTCTTTAATTATTCATTAAATAGATTCATGTTGTGTTGCAGGTTTCTTTCTGAGTCTCTCAATATTGCCATGTCGTCTGCGTAGCATAATTCCGTAATAATAATCTTTTGCATTTTTTAGAATTCTACTGTATCTTCTTTTTTGTTTCCTTTACATCTCTTGCCTTATGCAACATTAGATTAAATAGTATTGGGCTTAAAATGCAGTCTTGTTTTGAACCAGCTGAACTAGTGAATCTTTCTGTCTTCTCATTTCTTAATCGAACGTAGCTTTTCCTCTCATTATATAAGCTCTTTATGCATTTTATTAGTTGCTCATCTACTTGTCTATTCCTCATTGTGTCCCATAGACAATCTATTTTAATTCTAAAGTTCTACGAAACCTGATTCTACCCTAGTTATATGGACTCTTCCACAAAAGTCTAAATACAAAAGTACTATTCTGAGTCTATGTTAAAACCCTTTATAGGACAGTGGTCACTATGCTAACCACCAGGAATTAAAGATCATCCAGACATTATCTTGTTCGGCAATATCGACCATATAGCTTTCGTTGATTCTCTAAACGGCTACTGATCTCATATACGACCACAAGTGGTCTCATAGTTAACCACCGCCTGTTTAGGGTATTGCGCGTAAAAGTGTTGTCCTCGTGCAATTATTTATATCGTCCACATGTATTTTCATAAATTTAGAAAACTACTGTTGATACGTTTCAGGTAAGTACTATGGCTTGTAATGATAATTTAGTTGTAGCGCCAAGGAGATCTAACCCGCTAAAAATACCTTTCGCAAATTCTAACCTCACATTGGTAATTTACACTTGCCTGTTTTATGCCTGATAGAAATTCTTTTGTTACAGAATGATGTATTATAAGCTAAAAGATTTAAAAAAACCTTACGAACGACAAATTGTTCGGTCTTTTAGACGACGAAGATCAAGTTGAAAATTCAGATTACGATAGTGAGAGCGACACCGAGGATGCAGTGAAATCCTACTCGTCAGCTTCTACTCGCAATACTCCCAACACGTCTGCTTTACAGTACTTCACTCATGTCACGTGATTATTCCCCAGGTTCATCGGGCCTTCAAACTAGAAGCAAAAAAAACCTATGAACCTTTCCATTCAAACAAGCTCACCTCTGATTCTGACGACTCCGTAAAAGATCCCATCAGCTATGAAGAAGAAAATAGCCCGTGCGGCAGGGATTTCCCTGACAGCGAAGACGAACCCAATAGAAATTACAACGATTTAAACGTTTGCAATCTAGTACAAAAAATATTACAACTACACAGACTTCTAACAAACCAGAGAGATCTGCAGAAGCAGAAAGTGATACTGAAAAATTCTAACTGATGATGAATATTACGATTGGGAAAAACAGTTTTCTGACTCTTCAAAATCTAAAACTGTTAAATTTGCAATGGATTTTGGCTCACCTGTACATGTAAACTTTAATTCTCCACCAGAAATATTCAGAAACTTCATTACAAAAAAGAAATAACGCAACTTACAGTGATCGAGACGTGTAAGTGCGCTTCACAAAACGGTAAACAAGTAAAATTTAATGTAAAAGATCTTGAAGCCTTCTTAGGAATTCTAATTATGATGGGGTTTTATACGTTGTCTAGTATTCGATTGTATTGGTCTGTAGACGACAATATGCCGGTTGATCGAATGGCCAATATCATGTCACAAAAACGTTTTATAACCATTTTGAGATTTGTGCACCTAAATGACAACGAGAAAATGCCCTTGCAAAATACCCTTGAGTAATAAGTTATACAAATGACGTCCGCTTATTGATCATGTAAATATCAAATTTCTACAGTCATTCAATCCCTCTCAAAACCTAACTGTTGATGAAAGCTTGGTGGGCTTCAAGGGTCGTACCTCTTTAAAGCAGTATACGCCTACGAAGCCCGCAAAAAGATGCTTCAAAGTTTGGACATTAGCTTACTCCAAAACTTACTATTTACTAAATTCTAAGATATACGATAGTAAGAACAAGAATGGCAAAAGTGAAGGACTTTCTTTAGGCAAAAAACTATTATACACATATGTTTTTGTATTTATTTCAATATTTTCTTTAGGAGCTGAGGGTTTCTTTTCAAGTTATATGGTAATGATACCTTTTCCGGTGGTACCTCAAAGAATTTGTAGCAGAAGATAAAACACTAAAAGCTTGACAGTCTGACTGTATAATGAGCAAAGGTTCTACAGTACCAAAGCAAAAGGATCGTGGCAGAAATTTCATTATAGTGATTAGCTAAGTGCATAACCCAAACACCAAACCATCTGTTTTGAGAACAAATAAAACTGAAGAAAAAAATTAGTTAGCTGCCCTTCTTTAATATACGATTACAATAAATACATAGGTGCTGTTGATGGATTTGATCCGCTTATGGCTTTCTATCCAATAGAGTGAAAATCTCGACGTTGTTGGATAAAACTGTTTCATTATTTTATAAATACCCCAGTAACTAATTGATATATATGTATTCTTTACAAAACAGAAGCAAAAAGAAGCAATGTTCACTCAGAGCTGATGTTTCATTTGAATTTCGAAAGCATTTTGGCCAATCAGCTTATAGGATCTTATTGTTATCGAAAAAAACAGGAACTTGCAGGTACAGCAAGAACCAAAAAACTGCGAAAAGATCGCGGTCGCTTAATTAGTTTTGAAAATTCGGCAAGACTGACCAATATTAAAGAGCACTTGCCTGTGGTGGAAACCTACAGATGTTGCTCAAAATGCAGCACCAAGAAGAAACCTGTCCGAACTAAAATTACCTGCCAAGCTTGCAATGTGCAACTACGTTTGATTTGTTTCAAGTCATTTCATAACTAGAGATAGGCACTTACCTTACTTAAAGATATTTTATTAAAGTGCACCTAGATGTCAATAAACCTAAATATACCATAAAGGCAGTGGTCAAAACGAAAACCACCCCATATTGTTTTCAAAGATTTGGCAAACATATTTCTATGAAAAACATGTTTGTATCAGTTAGAACACTCCAAATATATCGAACGTTTTTGAAAATTATGAAAACAAGGTACTGTCCTATAAAGGGTTAAGATGTGTATGACTACGTACATAAGTTGGGAAAGTCTATGCGTCACCTGTCAGATTTGAATACTAAACCTCAACCACTTCAGAACTTTTTTAATTAAATCCTTCAGCAATTAAAGTTTTAGCAAAGGCTAAAAA